>LKNJ01003994.1:0-11795 GCA_002120245.1 Maccullochella peelii
CTCCTCCACCTCCACCACCTCTGCACTGCACCTTCCTGCTGTTATCTCCAGGCTGGAGTCTCATCAGCCTGCACAGTAGCTCTGGCGTCCAGCTGTCTCACCACCCCAGCTCCAACAGAGGAGAAGGCTGCCAGAGGAGCTGGGAGGGAGGCCGCTCCTATATCAGCATCCTCTCATGTGGCCAGCTTCAAGGTTCCTCTCAGGCAAGCTTTCAGTCAAGTCTACAGACACTGAACACACACACACACACACACCATGGTTGGCATTCATCTTAAGAGTGTCAGAAGTGCAGAATTTAGCCCAGTTTTCACCATTTTGAAGGGTTTCATCGTTGTTTGCTTATTACTTCTTACTGTGGATAACTGCTCAGACATAAACAGTGTGATGTGACACAGGGCTTGTTCCAGTGCAGCTACAGTGGAAACATTTTCAGCATCTTTAAACATTAACAAGAAACGTCAGGTTTACGTGTCAGTCCCTCTGAATCAAAGCCCAGGGCTCCTTTCTGCCACGGCAGACCAGGGTCTGTATTTATCAAGCTGCCATGAAGCCCAGGTTCACTGCATGTCAGGTGGGTTTGATAAATTGTTAAATTGGAAATTTGTTGCCCCATCAACTCAGGTGGATCCTGCGTTGTAGAGGAGCCCCACAAGGGCTGTTTTAAGGGCTTTATGATTTCAGCTTATATTGTACTCATATGGGGCATAGTCCTAAATAAAATTTTGTTAAATCAAATCACCACAGTCCTGGTTGTACTGGATTTAATGGGACAGGGTACATACACATTGCACAGGTAGGTTTGGGGTCAGTAAGGGCCAAACGGTACATTTTTACCCTGAGGCACCCTAACAGGTTAATCTGGCCATGATCTTAGCGTGTGCATAGAGACTACAAATATGTGAGAAAAAGCCTGTTATAAACGGGGTGCAGAGTTTGAGAGGGCATTTACCAGTCTAAAGAAAGATGCTATCAAGCTGCATTATGGGAAGTGTATCCAGCATTTTTAGAGCTTGACACGTACTAGGGACTAAAAGTTTTAAGATATATCGGCCTCTGTTGCTTCAGTTTTGACAGGTCACACAACTTAAAATGACTGGAGTACCCCGTTAATCCAAACTCAACTCTATCTCCATCTAGTTCACATTAAAACACTTACAGTATGACAGGACTGCTGCCTAACCTGCTCTGCATCATAAAGCTGTGGGGGAAAAAAACAGCTGCCATCTGTGGGACTGTCTCTCATTTTATCCTCTCTTACAGTCACATTACCATCCCGTCAAACTCAGCAACTTGTTCAGCGCTGCTGGTTAAAGCTACAAGCCAAAAAGTCAATACTGCAGATCTGCAGTGCCTCCATCTAGAGCTATTCCTATAGGCTGTCGCCCCAGCAGGAGATAGGTTGTTTCTGTATCACCTGCGGGCAAACTTTTAGATGCAGAACATCTCTTGCTGCTAAACAAGTGTAGCCCAATCTCTAACCACTCATAATTAGGAAAACGTTGAATAGATGAACCACTGTTTTCCAATCCTTAGAAAAATTAGATGCACAGCATACTGGGCAGAAATCTTATTTCACATCTTATTTCAGGATCATTAAATGAATTTACCATTTTACCACAACATTTAGACTGCATGACCCTCCCCCTTTTCTCACCCCCTTAATCAAATCAGTCCATTGTCCATTTCAGTGGCAAACATGAACTCAGATTTAAAGGACAAATGGATTTTTAATGCTGATTTTAAAGCAGCTGTAAAGGCCGTTTTATGGCAATGTGTTTTAACAATGATGGGAGAAAGCTTCAATGTAGAAAGGCTGTCGTGGTCTTTAGTTTTTTATAGACTCTCCTCCAGCACGGCATTCAAATATTCTGAGGCTGCTCGGCTTTAAATCAGTTGGCCGTCTGGTTATGACATGCCACGGCGCTGTTTTGCTTGGCACTTATGTGTGACTTCCTCGCATGCCTTTATTTTACCTGGATTTCTGCCAGTCAAATGAATTCCCTGCCTGTTTTACCTAATCATGTGTGTGTGTGTGTGTGTGTGTGTGTGTGTGGTGCATGTACATGTCTGCTCCCCTCTTGACCTGTTGACCTGACCATCAAATGAAACCATGTGTCCACTCTTAAGCCAGGCTCCACTCAGCGGCTGCCTCTGTCTCTCCTCCAGCCTCCCCACCAACGACACACGTCGCCTACGCCGCTCCCTGCCACACACACACACACACACACACACAATTACGCCGCTTTCCATTGGCACCATTGGCATCGGAGAACCAGGCTCTCAGACGCTGCTGCACAAAACTACTATTACTCCCAGGAGTTATTTGGTGGAATAATAACAGGCCAGTAAGCGTCCATTTCTGGTTCAACCTGTTGTCGTCCACGTGGCTTCTTGTTTTTCATTTGACCCAGGAACGGGTCTGGTAATGGAAACTGCAGCTGATTGGTTTCATAAACCAAACACTGACGTCAATATTCACTTTTATGAACACACATTATCCTGCACAGCTGATTTTGTGTGAGTCAGGCAGGGTAGGAGAGGCACTGTTGACTGCAGATTGACCGCAAATAGCTGGAAAATTCATAGATAAAAAGTTTCTGTGTGTGTGTGTGTGTGTGCGCATGGTGTATGAGGGAGGCTTAACCCACGTCACTATCAACGCAAGATCCATTATGTTGACTTTTCTGCTGTGAGTCACCGGGCACAGCGGTCGCTGCTCAGACAGTCATGACTGCTACCTGCCTCTGACGTTCACACACACACACACACACACACACACACACCCACACATCTTCATCAATTACACGTCTAGATAGGAGTCTGAGTCACTGTGATGCCAGGGCACGTCTTCCAGCCTCTCTGTCTAAATGCACAGGAGACACAAACAGCTTGTGTCGTGAGCCGGAGCGCTGCTGATGTAAGCAGGAGAGGACTCTTCAGAAAGCGAGAGCAAAACCTCCCGTGAGACTCGTTTAACCTGTGAGTCATGTGCACCTATTAACTTCTACGTCATTACGTTCAGATAAGAATAACTTCAACACCAGGATTGTGTCTTGAATCTCTGATTCCATGCTGGGGATTTATGTGTTGCTCTCCCTTTGTACATCCCTCAAACCTTTTGAATCGTGTTCAGAGAGGGAGATCATGAGTGCGACTTCATGAATCACCTCGGCCAACACACGGGGGGGAAATCAGATTCTTTAGAGGCAGCTCTGGAGATGACTTTTTCCCTTTGTGGCCGCTACAAAGACAAATCTCTGAAGAAGTGAGGTGTTAGAGGTGTGTGTTCACTGAACACACCGCTGCTTGTCATAATCAGTCAATTTCAATACACCTGTGTGTCTGGTTTGGAAAAATACACATTTGTGTTACTTGACAGCGTATACTGACACGACAGGCGTCCAATAAATCTAAAATACTGACAAATGGAGCGCCTTGATAGCTGAATGGTTACAGCGCATGCCACCAATTTCCTGTCTGCCTCTACCTGTCACTGTCCAATAAAAAACCGCAAAAGAATTATCTTAAAAAGAGACAGACTGACAGCTGAGTGATCAAAATGGTCTCATTGTCAGACATTTCATCTTTTATTCAAAAAGTCACCTGATTACATTTTGTGTCATCAATCATTTTACAGAATGACACGTCCCATCAAACGGTGAAAGTCTCTTTAATGATCAAATGACAAGTGTTATTAAAAGATTAAGAGCCTTTTTTTTTTTACAATTTACACTATCTGTTTTACAACATTATTATCCACGTCTCCTTTTCCCTCTTAATGAAATACGCCATGAGCACAGGCTGAGCTGCTGTGACTCACTTGTTTATCTTTGTTATTAAAAAAATTTAAAAAGCTGAAACAGTTGCGAGTCCCAACTGAAAATAGCAGCAAAGAAGCAGCAGGCCGTTTGAGTTTCATCTAACAGGTTTTCAAAAAGTGGCAAGTCAAGTGAGCAGTCTGTCAGCTGATGGTAAAATACGAACAGTTGGAAAATTTAGCAAAAAAAGTCTGGAATTATTTGGTTTACCAGACAGAGTCCATTAACCTTTCATGTCTGTGGTCAGCTGCTTTCCTGCCATGTTGGGGATACTTTAAAGAAACCTTTCAATTGATTCAATTATATGAAAGCTTTTAGTACGGAGAAAGCAGTTTTCTTTACCAATACTTAGAGGTACTTAAAGGATGTCAGGAGGAGTTGGCAGTGCTTTGAACCCGCTTGTCTGCAGTATAAAAAATGTCATGTAGGGGATTATTAAATGCCACTTCAGTACATTCAGTTCTTAATGAATTATAACGGTCCGAAGACTAAAGTGAGTCTCCTCTCCAGCTCTTTCCTCTGAGGTTTACCGTTCTTGCTGATTTGGAGCTACACGTCTACGTTCCTGCTTTTCTTATGAGCAAATCTGTACTGTTATTAATCACATCCTTTCCACTGGACATTGTTTCGTGACACCTTGTCTCCCCTCTCTCTCTCCTCCTGTTTTCCCTCTGCTGTCATTTGATCTGCACTCCGGTGCTGTGACGCAGACAGAGCGTCATTATTTCCTACGTGGAAATGTCATCTTAATCAGATGTCCTCGCTGCTCACAGGGAGAGCAGTGGCGTCATCGGATTCATGGAGCCAAGTATTTTTGTCCATAAACATCACCTCTCATGTTCACCTGCTGCTGCTGCTGATCCCTGTATGTGCAGCAAAAAAAAAAGCCCATTTAATAGTCCTTCAATAACACTCTGTTCTTTCTTTGTGTCTTGTCTGAAACAATGTACTTTTGTGCTTCTTTCCATTTACTGCAAATTATCCTCTGTGTCTGTGTGTGATGCATTTAACACAACATGTCTCAAATACTCCTCTGACAGAGAGATTTTGAAAATATTTAAGACAGGAAAAATTCTCCAATTTGCTTTGTGTGTCACTCCTCGTTACAGCAACGCCATCACTAACTTCTTCCCTCCCTCCACAGTGTCACTGTTGAAAATAATGCTAATTTTTCCGTTAACACTTCTCCCTTAATGACATAAAGACTTGCATAGCAATCCTGTGCTTTTGATTAGTTAGTCAGTAGAGGTGAGACACTCTCATCTAACTTGTAAGAGGTGTAGAGTTCACATATTTAAGACTGAACAAATGGCTCTGCAAACAATTACAGAAGAGTTACAGGTGAAAATGTATCATGCTAAATGATGAATAACATAGTGATTTATTTTCCAATTATAACTTCCTTACTTGAATAGTTTTGATGGAGTATTAATGCCAGGATATGGTCTAAAGTAACAGGGTTTTACAGTTAAATTTCCTCCATTCAAAATCATTTTAAAATAAGCTCCTTTCTCTGTAATTTCCTGTGGAAAGCAGCACCTGTATTAAAACTGCTCTAACACAATAATTTAGTCAGTTTCACCGGTGTGGCAGCTGGCACCTGCACACCCTGCTACTCCACGTAAAAGACGATTTCATTCCCATAAAGTGAAGAATGAAGACGGTGAAGTCAGGAAGGCATCGTCATATTTTTAACTGAGAAACTGCACCCATGAACTCCTACTCTTATTGAAAGACGACCTGAGGAGGTGTAGATAAATACCAATACTCAAAAGTGTTGTACTCAAAAGACACCAGACCTGTTTGTACGCTTCTGTGCGTCATGTTTGGATTGAATTAATTTCCCCTGGACTCGGTGCTTCATTTTACATCGAAAATACATCATTAAATGATTCGTGCTTCAAGCAGCTGGAGAAACGGCGGCTGCTTTGGAGCTGGGTATCTCGGGCTGAGCTGAATTTCGTTGATGCAATGATTCTTAAAATGTGAATTCACTGTGGGCTGTGAGTGCGTGGTGCTTCTCAGGTGAAGTTCCCGTGCGCACGGTGCCATTAATAACACGCGCACGTGCTACATCACATTCCGGGAGCACGTGCCATATTCCAAACCTCTTATATTTTTAGACAAAACTGTCGCGTGAGCGCTCTGTATATCAACCTTTGGCATCGTCAGCCATTGTTCCACTGCTGGACATAGTATCTGACCAGCCTAAAGCAACGCATGTGTTACATACTGTTAACTGTTTGTGAGAGCATCACGCTGCGTGGCGGGGTGAAGAGCAGACAGGTGACATTTGGACGGTCGCGCGCATGGATGGTCGCCTGATAAACGCTTCCTGGCCAGTATTTCTTGAGAGTAACACCTTCCCACCAGCCCCACAGCTTCTAATTGAGGACCGTGTTTCTTTGGCTCGTCGTTAATTTAGGAATGACGCCGCTGAATTAGCCGACTCCATGCGTGGCGCTGCGCCCTTGTGCGCGCGCCGGGAGCTGCTTCTGCGCGCGAGCCCCGCCGCAGAGAGCGAGCCGGTGAGGAATAAAGGATGTTTTGACAGCCAGTGTGCTCATGAAAGGGTACTTGAAGCAAACAGACAGTGTGAATGTGCTACGGTCGTTCATTTCATGTCATATTTCACCGCCGATTTGCACTCATTGCCTTATAAGGAAAGGCAGTCGTGCCCGTCTGCAATAGGCCGAGCGCTGCAGCCTGCGGGAACCCTGCACTTTAACCCTTTCACTGCTGAATTTTATTTGCTTCAACCGTATGAAACAATGCAATGAGGGCTTAATAGGCAATTTAACGTTTTTATTTTGAAAGCAATACAACGAAATTGCACCCGTGCTGTAGATATAAGTGTAATTAATCGCAATTAACACCTAGATACGTGACGCAATGGCAGTAAACAACCGGATATGGGATTTGTAAGCCTCTCTTTGTCACAATATATTAGCATTTTTTAATCTTCACTTCATAACCTCGGCCATTTCCAGGCGAAACGTTAGGTTTGGTGCCAGAGGTCTGTGTGTCCCTTCACCGTGAGGCCTAAGCTGGCCCATATACCGTGAGGCATGTCTGCGCGCGCTCCCCCGTGCCAAGTGATAACGGAACCGGCTGGTGCCTGTCCTGACCTGTCGGGGCTCCTCAGTCAGAAATAACCCCGCTGGAGTTAAAGCCGGTGGGGTTAGAGGATGCTGACCTACATCGGCTGCCACACAACCAGGGGCTATCTTTTAACACCGCGAAAATCCCCGTGCCATCTGAGATGTCATCTCTTTGTGTGACCTTGACTCGGAGAGGATATGGAAATCGTAATGCTCATAAGAGCGGCGGGATCTGCCCGCAATTTAACTTTACACAGACAATGATTCATGGCGCATTATCATCTGCAGGGTGATACATCCATACTGTAGGATGGGGATTTGTTTTCCTGTTTCACCAGGATTCCCAGTAATAGCGGAGGCCTTGTTATGGTGGCGGTGATACATCAATGTCGAACAGCCTCTGGCCTTGACGTTGGCTGGGCCTATCGTGATTTTTCAGGTGGAATAATTCGTTTTGTGGTATTGATTGTCTTATAATCACAAGTAAACGCAACAGTATCATGTGCCCCAGCTCATAAATGTATTTCGGATAGCTCTGTAGGTGGTATACTGAGGGCGCACAGATAGAAAAACAGGCCAACCCAAACGAACCCAGCCTGTTGATGTGCTGTGACTGAAAATACGAAATCAAGCAAAAGGCCTGCAGTGTTTGAGTTAGTGAGCAGCACATCGCGGTTTAGGATAAAGCGCTCTCTTCTTCACCCTCTTGCAGTTAGATCTCGCTTCACATACAGCGACACAGGCTGGGGGACGTGTTGCGTTCAGGGTCCCATCTCAGCCCGTACTTTAAAGAACCACAGTCACACATGCAGCTGTCGCAAATGGACTTGCTTTTGGTTGGACATTAGACAGAATATTATGTGTGATTCTTATCTGTGTGCGGATTCCGGTGCCATGGGTGTAGGTTTTCTTCCCAACCAAACAGCAGCTGACTTCACATTGGCAAACCTTCTCAGCCAGAGAGGGACGACTTGAACACAGCTGGAGAGAAAAAACACTTAACATGCTTCCATGGTAGAAGTCTGGACACCCTGTTAGAGGAAATACTGCCTGTAACAATTGTGTTTCCTTGTGGTTTTGTGCAAAGAAGAAGTGTACACAGTGTGTTTTAATTGATGCCTTAATAAGCTATGTAATAACACAAATGTCTTATTTATGCAGATACTGTCGAAAGGTTAAATAAGGAGTTAAAATTCTTAGAAACACCAACAGGCTAATTTAAAAGAAGGTCAAACAACAGCTGAAATAACCTACAATACTATAATTTCACTCTTATTGGCTAAACAAGTTGTTGCCATGGTTTCCATACCCCTCACTAAATATCCCACTTTAGTGGATGATTATTCATTAAACAGACCTTTCCTTCATCATAACTATTTACAGCTTTGTGTTCATACGCCGCCGAAGTCGTGATTACACTTTTCCCGTCAGCACCCGAAAGCAGCACGGGAACAACCCCCGCCCCTATTACCCCCCTCCCTCCCCCTTCTCGTGTGACGTCACGCCAACGGCTATTTGCATGAGGTGTTTTCTAGCTGCAGTTTCAGCTCGCCTGCAGAACGAGTCTCTGCGAGGGTGAAAGCGAGGGAAGAGACGCAGTCCAAATACGAGGAGGAGGGGGCTCTTGTGTTTCACATCAGAGGAGCAGCAGGCAAAAAAAAAAGTCCCGATAGCGAGGATAAGGTGTCCCGATACCAACAGCAGAGGGGGGGAAATAAACAGAAGAGCCGCTTCTCTTGTATCGGAAAATGGAGCTACCCGCCGCGGGAGAGCACGTCTTTGCGGTGGAGAGCATCGAGAAGAAGCGCAGCAGAAAGGTTTGTCACAAGAGCACTGAGGGACATTTTTACACACATGCACATGGAAAGGAGGATCATTTATCTCTGGTTTTCCTCCACCTTCTTACGGACTACATGTTTTTTTATTAAATCATCTAACATGACGGCGCAATGCTGAGTGCATTTTGCTGGTTAAAGTAACGTTTCGCTGATTATCCCGTTTCTCTCCATTCACAGGGGAGGGTTGAGTATCTGGTCAAGTGGCGAGGATGGTCTCCAAAGTAAGTCCCCTTTTCAAGCATAACAATACTACTCATAATGATAACGCAACATTCAAAATAGAAGTGTGAACGTGTTCATCCGTGCGAGCGTGGGCGCGCAAATGGGCGGTTGCGCGTTCTTGCTTTGGGCGCTCGACGCGTTGGCCTCGATGATGGATGTGGTTTTACAGTGTATGCAATCCCCAGTGTGCCAATTAAAGGAAGACATGTCTAAAATTGAACCCTGTGTTCAAGAAGTGCCTATATATCTACAGTTGAGTGGAGCCTGGGCCATTGTATCCACCACCACCCCCCCACACACACACACACACACACACACACACATATACACACAGTCGTGCGTAAAAGTTACCCATGATTTATTACAAGTGCATCCACAGGGAGTGCAAGTGTCTCAGCATGTTGTTTACACATGCCTACAAATATGAGTTATGGGAGGATTTATAAGTCAAGGATTGGGTTAAGGCCAGTTGAGGGTCGTTTTGGTGCAGAAATGACCTTCTGTCCTCGGCCACTTCCTGTTAATGTCTGCCATTGCTTGACAGGCCAGTGTGTTCTCGCTGCTCACTGTCTCCTCTCTGAACAGATACAACACGTGGGAACCAGAGGAAAACATCCTGGACCCAAGGCTGCTTGATGCTTTCCAAGACAGGTAAGTTTAGACTTGGACAAACCAGCCTCACAATATAAATGACACTATAACACAAACCGGTTTAAATTCACAGATTCCTACATTTCCAGTTCTTCACACAGTGTATGCATTGCCAGTCACTCATCCACATGTTTAAAGAAGGAACTCTCTAAACTATCCACATCAGTTAGAGGTTCAGCGCCAGGGGTGGGGGGGGATTAGGATTAACACTGGTGTCATCAGAGGGTCAGCTTAGGTTAGGGTTAAACTCAGGCCACGGTTACCAAAGTAAAGTGTGACACTTTGCTGCAGCTACTTTTTGTCACCTGATACTTATTTGTGTGTCAGCATCAGGTTATCGTGCTAAAGTGCTACCTGCTGTCCCACCACCCAGTCACCAGATGCACCTGTGTCATCTTCTACAGGACATGGCAACCAATTGTATTACCCAATAAACTAATTATTATTGATTATGCAAAATGATAAACTTACTAAAACAAACGTTAAATTTCTGTTAATCTGGCAAATGGGTTATTTTTTCAGACTTTACTCATTTGCATTGTTATTTAAGTAGAAACAAATTTCAGACCCCCTCCAGAAATGTTTGAAAACATAAAATGTCCTCTAGTTTTAAATAACATGTCTGCTACTTTTTTTTTCCACAAAAAGTTCAATTACCTTGTTAAAAATGATTAAAATCTACTTCTCCCTCATTGACAAATCCAGAATCTATGAATATGCAAATATAGATCATACTACTTCATTACATCTACTTCACTGAAAAGTCCATTCTCTGTGTGCTGATGGTTTCAATTTTCCACATCACAAGTTGGACGTTGGACCATGATTGGCTTCTAAACCAGTTGTGATGTCACAAAGTCCTGCTCATACGCCCATGTCTTCAACAACTGCAAATGCATGGCGTGTTGAACTGTCACTGGCTTTTCTCCTAGTCTCCCTCAGGTTTTGCTTACAGCAACCTTTTCAGGTGCAGGTCACACGTTAAAGCAAAACACCGACATCACTCTGTGTCTGTGCTTTTGCAATTACCTCTGTGTCTCTCTCTCTCTCTCTCTCTCTCTCTCTCTCTCTCTCTCTCTCTCTCTCTCTCTCTAAAGAGGAGAGATTTTATTGAAACTAATTGCGTGTCTCTCCGGGGAGCCAAATCGTCTGAATGCCAGGCTATGAAAATACACTGAGTCGTCATTGTAATTAGATGTGAGGGAGGAGGGCGGGGGAGGGGACTGACATCACTCCTGTCTGCGGTATTGAGTTACAGCCTTGGAGAGACTTACATGGAGACTGAAGAAAGCCAAGGAAAGTCAGAGAGGAGCTGGCTTTTATCTTCTACTGTGGATACAGACCTTACATGGGTGTTATTTAGGGTGGAAGAAGCCTCATCTGAAGCCACTGTTAGCTTTTAGTTGCAGTTAAGGACAATGAGGAAAGATTAGGATGCTGTCAAAAGGTATATACATAATAATAATGAAACAAAAATGCATGCTCCTTCAATCTGTGTTCCATGAATGTCACTTTGCATCCGGAAGTGTAACTCCAACCTGTAACATGCGCTCAGTGTTTTCTAATTGAGCCTGAGGAAGACACACATGACGTTGTGTTGCCATGCAACGGTGACTCATCGCTGTTAGATGGTTTCACTGATTGGCTGCTGTTTTCCTCTCCCGCAGGGAACGTCAAGAGCAGCTGATGGGATATCGCAAGAGAGGACCCAAGCCCAAGCACCTTCTGCTTCAGGTGAGAAAATAATCATTCTTAATACTTCTCTTGATTATCAATCATGTAAATGATGGATTACAGCTATACTTATGATCCATTTTCACACATAATTCCCTCTCAAATCCCAGGAAGCGATATCGAAAAAATGTTGAACCTCTGGTTGAATTTAAAGGAACATTCCTGGGATTTAATGTTGCACTGAGGAACTCACAGGAGATTAAAAAAAAAAAAATCGACAAAACTAAAGAGATATCCTGACTCTTTAAATGCTGCATCCTACATTTCCCATAATGCAACTCGAAAGCTTTATTTAAGCATTTTCTCTGACTTTAAAAAGCTTAACCAGAGCCACAAAAGACATTATACAGTTTTGGAGAGCCCCTTTAACTTAGGTGTTGGGAGTGCTTGCACAGTGACAATTGGAATATTTATTACAAACAAAATATATA
>LKNJ01003994.1:11979-49174 GCA_002120245.1 Maccullochella peelii
ATAGATAGATAGATAGATAGATAGATAGATAGATAGATAGATAGATAGATAGAGATATATATATATATAATTCAATTTCACAAGGACCAGTTCCCTGACCTAACAGTTGTAGCTAAATGACTGTGAATCGTACATTTAACGCATCAATCACTGGTCCAAAAGGCCAGGGGAACCCCTCAGAGGAGTGTTTTTGTTCCTCTCAGGAGGGTGTTGGTGGTAACACATGGGATAAAGTCAGTGACGGGACACAAAGCAGCCAGTGACATTCCTCCGAGCTGAGGTCACAGCCACAGGAGACACTTTGAAATGTCACTCTGATGGCCAGACCGGTGGCTGAATGAGCTGCACAAGAACTGTAGGAGGGCTGTGTGAACATGGACCAAGGCCCCTGAAATAAACTGTGTGCTTGTTGGGGCCTCCGAAGAGCCCCTTCACACATTCCAAGCACAGTTTCTTTAGTGCAACTCATGGGCCCCACTGAACCATGGCTTTTTGTCATAGCCTGACACAGACACATGTATAGATACTGTAGACAGTTTAACCATTAATCAAATGCCCTACAGAGGGGGATGCCCTTTACTTTACATACCAAGAACACCAGAAATTCTCTAATTCTTTGTGTAATATGGATGGAGTTATATAGTATCGTGCTTTTTTAATAACACAAATACTTGTCTGGGCTCACAGGTGCCTTCTTTCGCCCGGAGATCCAGTATCCTGGCTGACCTTCATGAGGCGTCCCTGGACGAGGACAGCTGTCAGAAGACCAGCCCCATTCAGATGCTCCGTCCCCAGGGCCAGCAGTACCAGCTGAACAGCAAGAAGCACCACCCGTACCAGCCGCTGTGCAGGGAGCGCGAGGCCGAGCAGCCGGCCAACGGCAAGAAGTTCTACTATCAGCTCAACAGCAAGAAGCACCACCACTACCAGCCGGATCTCAAGGTGCACGAGCCCATATTTGCTAAACCCCGAGAGGTAAACGCTCCAGAGCTGGCTAACAAGGGGTACAACCTTCCCCCAGTGCTGCAGCAAAAGTGGGTCCGGGACAAGGACTCAGGCTGCCTGACCAAAGTCAAGGATATCACCATGGAGCTGAAGAAGCTTCCAGCAGACCTCGATAGCCACAAAGTGCCAGAGAAGGTCAAACCTAAAGAGGATGCTTTATCACAGTCTAATGGTGTCAGCAGCAGCAAGCTAAAGATCGTGAAGAACAAAAACAAGAACGGGCGAATTGTTATTGTCATGAGTAAGTACATGGAAAACGGAATGAAAGCGGCTAAGATTAAAAATGGGGATTCTGAAACGGCTGAAAAGCCGCTGCCAGGAACTGACAACAGCACGGAGAACCACCTCGAGAAGATGAAACTCGTCAAGAAGCTCGGCCTCATGAACGGATTTGCAAAAAACCCCAAAGTTCCCAGTTCTGGATTTAACGGCGATTGCCCCAAAGAAGAGGAACAGTCCCCTAAAATGGAGCCAACTGTGACGGAACAAGATAAACATGTCGAGGTCAGGGTTCAGGGGCAGCTTCCAGCGGATCAGCCTTTACAACTGACAACCAAGCCTAATCTGGTCTCCCTGCCTTTGGGTAGGCGAGTTCCCTCCCCGCTGGACAAAAGAGGAAGTCAAGGTGGATTTCAAGGACTAAAGCGACACTTCTCTGACAGTGAGGAGCATGGGAGTAGTAAGAGGTTTTTGAGCTCCAGGAGTATCAGCGCTCCTAACACAGTATCTTCACCCACCCAAAGCATCAGTGTCGACCAAAACGGACACCAGAGTCTCAGTGGACTGCAGGACTGCGGGTATGCAGACCAGGAGGAACCTATTGACTTGAGCATTGTCAAGTGCAGGCCTAAAGCTACCCAGGCCGAAACACACACACAGGCTGAAACTGTAACACAAGCTAAAACACACACACAGGATGACACAGACACACAAGCTGAAACACAAACGGACGCACGGACAGAAACTGAAACACAAAAAACTCCACATGAGGAGAGAGTCGATTCAGTGTCCGTTTCTAACCAGGAAAAGGGGAAAAAGGAGACATTTCCCTCCATCCAGCCTTTCCTTGGGAATATAGTGATCACAGACATTACTACAAACTGCCTCACAGTCACCTTCAAGGAATACATAACAGTGTAACTGAACTGCGTACCAACTGTATACATGTACATTAGATATATTTGTATTTTCAGATGCTTGAATGTACAAATGGACCCTTGATGTTGTTTTCATTTTGTATAGTTCAGATTTTTAAAACAAAAAAAAGATCCTTTTATTGAGTTATTTGCATATTTCTTCTTATAAGCTCTACCTGTTGTTACTTCTGGAGATTTTATCACATGCAGTATCTAATTTCAGCTATTCCAAACAAACAAAATTAGATCAAATAAATGTCCGAACTTTCATTGAAGACGCACTTAATTCTTGTAAATACTCTAAACTTTTCTATGGATGTAATTTGATTATACACTCAGCTGTCTGCTTCTCAGATAATGTTCCACAAATGTAGGCTATATGGAGAATTTTGTAAGCAAGAAAAATTATATTGAAACATGGTAAATTACACTGTGTGTGTGTGTGTGTGTGTGTGTGTGTGTGTGTGTGTGTGTGAGAACAGATGGACAGATTTAAACAGGGATGCATGCTGCTTGGACAGATTATGCCATTAGGCATGCTTAAGCAAGCAGATGAAGAAAAATGAAGCGCCTTTTCTGTCAATAAATGTGATTTGCATTGTTGAAAGGGAAAATGTTTTTTGGTGAAAAATGATTAATGGTTAGTGTTTGATTATATGCTCCTTTGATTTGGTCTCTGTTGAAAGGTAAAGTGCTTTTTGAGTCATGCATCTCAGCACAAGTCACTTCCATTAGATACAACCCTATGACTGTATTAGTTTGTTTTGCAGCAGTGCAGTGACGACAAATGGCTTTTTTTGATTTGATTTATATCAGTCACAAATCTGTGTTGACACTGCCAGTTGAGCTGTGTAATCCTACAGATTAGTACCACCAGCTGGGGGCTCTCTGATTCAGTTTTTCGCGTTTCTTTTCTCTGGCACCCTGACAGGCTCCACAGTTATGTATGGGATTGAATGGGCTGTCAATTTTTGCAACAAGCGTATGTAAAAGCACACATTCTTGTCATAATCCGATCTGTTCCCTTGTGTCATACATGGCCCCTCTCCTTTATTTTTAGAAATCCCTTCCGCCTCTGTGTGATCCGAGGTGCATTGAGGTGCTCTGGACGTTATTCAGACGCACTTTTCATGTTTTGTGTGCAGACTTAAAAAATAATGAAGGCTTCCAATGATACGTTTTGCAATAATAAAATTGTTTGCAAGTGGTATAATGGACTTGTGTGCAATGCGTTTCTTTTTATACCCACATAATCCTACACCAGCCTCATCAAACGAAACCTCGTGGCTTGTATCCTACATCACACGTGACCCTGGCTTCCCTCGGAGAATCAAAGATTTTAACCGGAAAGGACGGCAGCTATAATACTCTTACATGGCTAACCTGACTTCAGAAGTTTCTAAATCTGTGCATGGCTCTATTTCTGTGCTGTGCGCGCGCGCGCGCGCGCGCGTGTGTGTGTGTGTGTGCGTGCAGGATGCGGGCCGTGAGGATTATTACAGAGCCTGTGAGTTTATTTTCAGATGGGCTGCCCGGACCAACTATTTGCCTTGTAGGCATGCTGTAGCTTCAGGTCAGGCCTGGTTTACTGCTTCATATAAAGCAATGCCTTTTCATTCATTTTAAACATTCACAACGAATTAGAAGCTCAAAGCGACTGCAAAGGTAGTTTGCAGTTTATATTAGCAACTGGTAGTGTGGCAAAATGAGCATTATAGGTCTGTGTTATATGGAATATAAATATAAATAGGTTATATAACTATAACTCCAAGAAAAACTTTAAAGATCTCGAGATGATGGGATAATAACTTTAATTGTTCATTAAATCAGATGCCCCTGTGAACTGGGAATTGCTTCATGCTTCAGCCAACACTTCCGCGTGTCTTTGAAGAGGATATTGGTCGTTTGAAGCTCATAACTTTGACCTGAACAGCTGTTCATGTCAGATGTTTCTGGAATAAATCCTCCCGACACGCTGAGAGAGAGACAGACAGCAGGAGGCGACTGGTTTCTTGCTTGACCCGCAGGTTCAGCTTAAATGGCATATAGGCTTTTATTTCCGTGTCTCCGCGGCTATTTCTTACACGTCAGCCGTCCATCTAATGATGCAGACAGTTGTTCTGCTCTGAATAACTGGAGGGCGCTTTAAAGGAAAGGTGTGCAGCGGAGCTCCGTCCTCTCCTGGTTCATAAACCTCCCGAAAGATTGCTCCTGTTTTATCATTTGAACCTAACCCCTGGCTGCTGTCTGTGATAAAAAGGCGCCTTTTCCGACGCTGGAAACACATGACTTGTCTAGAGACGAGGTGTAATACGACGACCGAACTGATGGAGACTGCAGCTCTCGACCATTTCCTCCAATGAAACTGCTTTCTGTGCGCGTTAATGTGAGCAACGACAGAGAAAATGGCTGTCCTGTTCTCTCTACTACTCCATCCACTGTCTTTCCTAGCGTGTCTCTCTGAAACCCCTCGCAGCCGCTGCAGCCGACAAATCATTGCAATAATGTTTCAGCTGAGAAGCTACAGCAGGAAATTCCCCGCAGGATTTAAGACGACATGGTTTACTCAAAGTATCATGTGCCTTGTTTGCTTGTAGCTACAAAAAACTGCAAAACTCCGAACAAGCTGGTCATGTTCTCCTTTAAATGAAACAAGAAGTGTATAAAATTGTGTAATAACACGTCTTCTTCATGATGATCCACCCTTTTCCTCTTCCTCTTAACTGCCAGCTCTTGCTGAATATGTGCATGCACGACTGAGTTAGGCCTGTAAGTGGTCTCTGACGGACTGGCTTTTAAACGATAGACTCATAGAAGTGTGCTGTTGATTCCCAAAATCACAGCTATATGCAGGGAATGTGTTGATAGAAGACTGGTGCTTTTGACAGCTAGAGACATTATGTCCATTCTGAGCCAGACTGCACAGAGTCCTCCTCAGTAGGCCTCCTCAGTTAATTTCCACATCCAGATGCACAGAAATATAAAGTGCAGGCGGTGCAGATTTTAAACTGCATCACATGTTTCTAAATCAAGTCACAGCAGTTGAATAAGGACGCAGGCTTAAATAACATTCGCAACAAACACAATCTTTTAGACATCCTTTATTTAATTATTGAGTATTGCTCCAATAATACAGTCTTTTTAACTGTGAGGGACTGAACACTAAATAGCCCACACTTCTGCTTAAGAATGACTACAGGTGCAAAAAATAGCCTTAATTGTGAACCCAACCCAATTGTGAACTCCTTTATTTTGTAAAAAAAAATATTTTGTGAAAAGGAAACACCGATAGGTCCACTATCAGAGCAATACAAAATATTCATTTCAAATTCGGCTATTTACTACAGAGTCTTTGCAAAAACAAATCCAAAGCCTAATATTTCCCTCTGTTTTTTCAGCCTCGTTAATAACTCGGGGATAAGTTGTGGAAATCAGGTGGACATAACAAACATCCCGCCGCCAGAGCGCACAGCCTGCACCCACAACGGCACATATTGAAAGCTTTAAGCACAGTGACTAACCTGCCGGGATCGCCCAGCTGTATCCAGTTTAGTGACCAACAAACAAGTGACTAAACCCCAAATCACCCAGCAGCGGCTGATGCATCAGTGCTGACCTCAGGCCAGCAACAGTGAAGGCACTGGTGGGCCTGTGTGTGTGTGTGTGCGCTGCAGCGGTAACAAGATTACCCAGTCATCTACAGTGTTTTCCGTGTGGAGTTAATTGGAGATGTGTGCGTGGCATGCGGAGGAAATAGACCAGACTGTATAGCTGCGTCCGTCCGTGTTCATTCACGTTTGTTAACACCCAAACTAAACAGCACACACACATTCTACGTGCCTGGTGCTTTTGGAAAAGGCGCAAATCAAATGTTTCTTCAGGCACTGGGGGTTCCGGCAAAGAACCCCCACATAGAAACAATTACAAATGCCTTATATAAAGCTCGCATGATTACCTGTGTAACGGAAAATTCCTCACCTTTCCATTAGTTGCTTATTACCTATAAATAGTGAATACATGAAACCTTAAAGTGGGGTCCGGCAGGGATGCGAGAGGAGAGAGAAAGAAGAGGAATGCCCTTTAATTGTTCTATTGGTTGTTTCTTATCATGGTCGCCGCACCTTATCTGTTTTATAATGACCCCACCTCTCCCAACAATCATGTTGGCTTAATGAGGATTAAATGCTCTAACCCTTCTCTCTCTTTCTCTTTCCATATTACTGCATTTTCCATGTCACTGCCTCTGTGGTGAGGCAGGGGTTTCCCGTTTGTGCGCGGCGCACTAGGAACCCGCGTCTTGCCCGGATACAAGCCAACCAATGGTGTTTTCACGGCGTCGGCACTGCTGCACTGCAGGCGCGCCGAGACCAATCGCATCCAGAGTCTGAGAGGTGCGCCCATCTTCGCTTTCTGTCTGTGGTGAGCGTTTGTGCACTGAAACACTGCCACAGGGAAGACATGAAAAAGGAGTACAACCATAAACTACATCCTAAGATCGTATCATATTAGACAAACGCCCTCCTTCACTAAGGAATAAATACTGTAGGCTTGGCGCATGCTCTGCTTCCCTTAAAATACTCGGTCATATGATTTACCACGACGTTACAATTTCACTTTATAAAATTACATCTCCCAAAAATCTAATGTTTGGTAGACTGGGGTTAGATGAAGGCTTCAGCTCTGTTGAGGGAAAAGGTCTGTTTTATTTGGCAAATAGTCCCAGTTCTTGTGCAATGCATGAAACAAATTAGCAAAGAATGTGATGGCTGGAGACAGACTGTGGCCGCTTCACGTCTTCTGAATATGATTTTCTCTTTTGTTAGGCCGTCGCTTTGCTGCCTGCAAACGAACAGATTCTGTGTCATATCAGCCTGCATGAGTTTAGTTTGAGGTGATCTACTTTAATTAGAAACAAAGTAGAATAAATACTAAATTCGGCATCAATGCATCGCGTCTTAATTAAAACTTTTGAGAAAAATCGACTTCCGGTGGCATATTTGTGCAGTGGCAATTCATTCATCATTTGCACCTAACGAACTTAAAACGAGAAATATTCTGATGCCAATTAAGTGAATTAGACCAGACGGAAATAATGTGAGCGGTCAGTGTAATAAATCACTGACCCTCAGTTATCCCACAGTGTGAACTGTCATGGCTTATAAATGCAGGTGTTTCTCTTGATCTCTGCGCTGAACTGAATGAAAATATATCCATTAGATGTTCTCGTTTTGAAATCAAGTAAAACCCGTTCATTAGGCCACCATCTCAAGCTTCATCTGGCTTAAGACATTTATCACTGCTCCTCCTGAAATGCACGTTAACACCTTTAATCTTCTCGACAAGCAAAGACGAATTAAAAATGATTAGGTTGTTTGATTTAGAAGCTTTATTGGTGCGAAGATGTTGCAGTGTCTAATTCAGAAAGCCGTCTTATTTTTTCACACACAGCATACATAAATATTTTATTCAAATAGACAGGTGTCAAATATTGAACGTAGCCTATATTTAATTAGATTGTGTAAGGCTTTGTAAGAGCCTCTTGCATTTACATGTATTTATATATATTTTTGCAGTGGATGTGATTTTCTAAATCGCCACTGGACGTGCCGCACTGATGCAAGCCCCTTAAACCTGACTAAAATAAGGCACGTGAGACTCGCTGAATTAAAGCAGCGTTCATTTTAATCTAATCGTTGAGAAATCAGGCTGGAAAAAGTCCAGAGTCCAGATGACTCACCAAACTAATTTTCAGTCATCGATTCGGGCTGCACGTCGCATTATAGACTTATTTTTTATTTTTTCATCCATTTTCCGTTTTCCCTTTTCACTGTTGTTTTCTGTTTATTTAAATGGATTTAAATTCAATTCAAATTCAAAAAATTGATGAATAATTAATAGTTTAAAGGTTTAACAGAGGCTCAGACAATTAAACTGATAGGCTATCTATTGTGAATAAATATCTTATTTTATAGCCTGATTATTTTTGACTATTGACAAACATCCTATTGAATTCCATTGAGCCGTAACTTCTGTAGGCCCCACTTCTGTTGCATAGCTATCCAAATTATTATTATTATTAGGATTTAAATTAAATTACAATTAATTATGTTATTTATTATTGCTGCCTGTTATCTACCTTTGCTAAGCCATTGCCACCTGAACAATTTTTTTTGGTCTTTAATTCTTAGCGTAGAAATGCAGGCTACCTATCGGCCTGAGCAAAACTGTGATGTGATTCATGAGCCATAGCCACGCCATTGTGAGGGTTTTTTTGTGTGTGTTTTTTACAGTCACTATTAGGATTGGAACATGGGATTTTATTTTATTTTGTTAAATCAAAGTTTTAGAGTTTAAGACACTAAAATAATATTTTCCTTTCTCTGGTGTTTACTTTTATTCTTTTCTGGCTCTCTTATTGCGTTGGATCCATTAAAAACACTACGGAAGCATATAGGCTACAGGCCTATTTCCGCATTTGCGCATCATTTTGGATGAGTAATGTCATAAAAACATACCGACATTAAAGCTGTTAATGGTTTAGAAATCACAGAAGCAAACCGCAACCTGTTTTCATTTGTTTTATTGAACAGATCGATCAGAGTGCCTACAGGCCTATTTAGAGGGAGGTGACAGGTAACATGGTCGGACCCTTGTCAGAGTGCAGATTAATAAATAAATATGAAAAGATTTCCTAAATGTCAACATGCATCAGCTGATCTTTGCTTGCTTAATTTGGGTCATGGCAACAGCTTTCCTAATATTTTACAAATCTCATAAATGGTCCGTGACAGAAATCCACGGACTGTCATTTCACCCGACTAAAGATTTATTTATTTATTTTTTAAAGCTGAGCACTCAGTTAAGCCACCTCTCTGTGTGGTGCGGATGACAGTTCTCTGATTTAAATGTAGCAGGCCTAATGCGGAGATATTTCAAACTACAAAGCGCCCTAAGTAGACCTATTGGCAACAAATTCGATACTTGGGCTATGTCTTAAAACGTTGCCTTCAAAGTCAACATAGGCTACAAGGGGTGTTTGGTTGAAATCATATGAATAGAAATAGTCCGTAATTTTGCCTGAGTGCTCGGCCTGAGACAGCCAGGACAAACAAAATGAATACAAAATGAATATAACGAGTTCACACAGACGTCTGTTTGGACTAATAGCACCATAATAACCTCTGCCACGCGAGTTTACCGCATTAGACACTTTGCTGGACAGACTCAACGAAAATGAGGGATGTCTCACGACTGTTCCTCGCGCTGTCGCATAAATCAAACAGCATTGTTATTTCCTGGTTTCTGTGTTCGCTTGACGACAGTGTCGCGTACATGTTGCTAGACTACTTTTAATACCACGTGCATTTTGATCATCTCACATAACTTGCGCGAAATGATTCACTCGCCGCGCGGGGAAAAAAAAAACAAAAAAAAAAATCCCCCCCCCACCCCCCACCCGAAAGAATTCACACAGGCGCACGCTCCTCCCCACACTTAGCAACCCGAGCACGTAGCAACGGCTGGACCAATGGGCGCTCTTCTAGAGGTTCCACCGACTGCGGTTCCCTAGCAACCCTGTAAAAAATTGCGCTGACGTCCATTCTGTTCGGGAGTATTATGGTCTGTAGGGAATTCAGAGTGGCTGGGACTGGAGAAAAATATCTGCTCTGCTAGCGTTAGCGTCCGCCGAGCTAACGGTAGGTAGCACTGGAGTTAACATGGAGCTGTCTGCCGTCGGGGAGCGGGTGTTCGCTGCCGAGTCTATCATCAAACGGAGGATAAGGAAGGTAGGCGTGAGATGTAACGTGCCCTTTTTCTCCCAGAGCGTTGAATATAATATTCCAACACCGCATTCTAGTAGAACTGTTGCCCTGCAAGCTAATGAAGTAATTTCTGTTTCTGGTGGCATGCAGGGTCGGATTGAGTACCTTGTGAAATGGAAGGGCTGGTCTCCCAAGTAAGTCCTGCTACATTACTGTCTCTTGCATGTTTTCAACCCGCGGCTGTGGTGTCCGTGCTGCCTCGGCTGTGGCTGTCGTTAGCTCGCCAAAGCTAGCGAGACAGCCGGATTAAAACTGAGGTGTAATAGCACGATGGAGATTTTAGCTCGCACGCTAGCGCTGTGGACATCTAATAGAGTCAGCGCTCGCTTCCTCGATCTAACTTAATGCTTTAATTCGCAGATACAGCACTTGGGAACCGGAGGAGAATATCTTGGACTCGCGCCTGTTTGCCGCTTTTGAGCAGAGGTAAGATGTCTGGGACTGGCCTTTAATGGGCAGAGCCAGTGAATATGAACACGTCCAATAAATCTATGGTGTCCTCGGTGCACTTTTACCCGCGACACTTAAAATGGGTGTCTGTTGCTGTATTTTTCACAGGGAGCGTGAAAGGGAGCTATATGGGCCCAAAAAGAGGGGACCAAAACCCAAGACATTTCTGCTCAAGGTAAAATTAGCAGATTTGTTCAGTGTTTCTTTTTTTTTTTTTTTTTTTTTATGAATTGCATGCTAATAACGCCGAATTGTTATGCATGTTTTCATATAGGCCTAATTGTCTATATCATGTGCATTCTGCTTTCTTGGCTGTTTACCTAAAGCGCTTGCAAATTCATTTCGGCTTCATTGTATTTCGCCTAAATTCGCAAGGTTCTTTAATTATGCTAATTATGCATATTCAAAATACTGAATCGTTTAATGGGTGTGTGTTCAGCTTGTGTGTTAGCTAATGGGGAACTGCTGGCATGCTAAAGGGGTTTTGGAATAGCTTAACAGCCAGCCAGCCTTGTTTATAAAAGCTGCCGTTGAAACGACTTAATCTTGTAGTAAACTCCGTTTTTGTTACTATACCCGTCATTAAATTCAGATGCAAAAATGTTACTGTCCCATGTGAATGAAGTCGGGTGGGTAGCCTGATGCAGTCAGAAAGAGGTTTCAGCTTTTCGGGACAACGAACCGTGAAAATTATCTTGAACTAAATACCAGAATCTCAGCCCTGTGCTGTTATCCCTGTTAAAAATAGGGTTGTGGAATTTCACCAAGAAATACTGTGGCCTGACAGAAATCGTTTGCTGTTAGTTGTCTGTGCCACTAATTTTTACCTAATTTAAATTGGTTGATAGTTCATTTATATAGCTCCAAATCATAACATGAGGTATCTAGGGCCTCTTTTCATATAGAGCAGGTCTAGGCTGTACTCTTTATAATATTATTTACAGAGGTAGTTGAATGTAATAGCTGTGCCCAATGTCAGGCATGGGCAGCAATTGAAACAATCTGTAGGCCTTTTTCACAGAAGACATTTTGACATGTCATAGTAGGAAAAGCACAGGTGTGAGTATAGAATGAATTGTGTCTGTTTCAGGGTCCTGGTATTGTGCTTTCTGCCTCACTGTTACACTGTCATGGCTGTCCTACTATGACAAGTCAAAATGCCTGCCATGAAAAAGGGCCTGTTAAGTTAAGCACAATGGAATAGTGTCATTTATCATAATGATTTCCCCCCCTCTCATTTTCTTTCCATCCAATAGGCTCAGGCTAAAGTTAAAGCCAAGTCCTATGAGTTCAGGAGCGAGGCAGTCCGAGGGATGCACATCACCTACCCAACCCCAGAGCCGGTGGTCACCCCCAGGGCCAGAGAGGGCCTGAGAGCCGTTGTTCCCACCATCTTCCCACCCAGCACTGTCAACCGTGGAGAAAGCGTCCGTGTCCGACCACCAGAACTGACCACCCGTGAGCACCAGCAGCTTTCCTTTCTGCAAACCAGTCCAGACGGACTCATCCACGTACCCAAAAAAAGGGGGCCGAAGCCTAAGCCCCGCTTCAAGGACAGCAGCTGCAGCCCTGCGGTCTCTGAGCTCCACAAGAGGAGAGCAGAGGAGCACAAACTGGCTAAACTCCAGGGGGGTGAAGAGATGAGGCTGGTCAAAGTGGCCCACAGACATCCAGAGAACCACGGTCACAGTCATAAACACCACCACCATCGCCACCACCATCACCACCACCACGCACTCATCCGGGGAATCTCGTGTGGGAGCTCCTACAAGCAGCTCTACTCAGACCACAGCCTGCATCCACACAGAACAGTCATGGACACACACAGGACTAAGGACAGCTCCGGCTACCTGGCGCCTCCACACTTCAAGCACCAGTCCAAAATGAGCCAGAGCCTGAGTCGCCCCACTGAGCTTCCACAGGTGGAAAGGCCTTACTTCTTGGACAGGCCGTCCCCGACCAGGCTCCATGACGACTTGGATGAAGTGACGTGGAGGCCCTGTCTCGGCAACGTGGAAAAAGTCCTGGTGACGGATGTGACCACCAACTTCCTGACCGTCACCATCAAGGAGAGCAGCACTTCTAAAGGCTTCTTCAAAGAAAAAAGATGATTGCTTTGACTGATTTCTTTTTATGCCACGCTTTGTTTTCTCTGACTTGCATCAGAATCCTTCTGAAGTTTATAGGACATAGTGTGTTTATTAAGCAGTTTTGTATGTAATGTATAAAAGCAAATTACATAATGTGCATATGTGTATATATTATAAAGTTGGACGTCTGTTTTAATGTATCGACCAAATCAAATGAAGTCCATTTCACAGCTTGCACTGGTTAAACATGAACGTTTCCTTTGCAGCAGCTGGCTACTTTCCGTACTGAGCTTGTGAATTTTACTATTTTGCAACTGTAACTTATGAGAATGTATTTTTTTGCACTCTCATATCTTCCAGTCTGAGCTCATGCTAACACATTGGGAGAAGTGAGGCAAGGCTTAGATATTATATTCAGTCTGTGGATGGAATATTTCTCTCTATTTCTATAATTTGAACCTATTAGATTGAATATGCCCTGTTCAATTCAACGGGGTTAATATTTAAAAATGTACTCAAGCACTTTGAATTCAAAAGTATTACAAAATAATCATAAATAAATAAACAAACATTTCTTATTGTAAGATAAGTTAATTAATTCAACATGAGTTTTTCCAGTGTGCATATAACTACATTTTTCCATTAACATAGTATATTTTACATTTTCATAGAAAACTTTCATGAAGCTTTAATGTTATAATTACAGAGTTGGTGTCAAATTGCTTTTTAGACGCTTTTCAATAAACCCTTGCAGTCTTCTCATTCCGTTGTGTTGAACCGTGTCATGTTTTATAGTCAGTTTTTATTACAGCGCAGTCGGCCGGCCTTAAATCACCTTAGAAGGAAACGCCTAAATGAAACATGAAATAATGAATTTCATCAAATCCTGTTACGCAATTAGGCCTTTAGGCCACCGTCTAAATCATAGGGTTATTTTTTGTCTCTTCCATATGTTTTAATGGCCTTGATTTCTGTTGGGGAAAATGCGTTGTTTTAAATTCCTACAGGCCAAATAAAGAGTCACATGTGTTGTGGTTACAGTAGGAGTTAAAGGCCTCAGGCCTGGACGAAAACACGTCACCTAATTCAGCCAACACAAGGCTGCTGCAGCAGGCCAGCGTTCATTTCTGCTCAAAGTTAGGTTAGAAAAAAATGGGTTCTTCCTTCTCTACGCAGCAGTCCGTACACGCCCGTAGACTTTATGCAAATATTTCTGTGCGTCTCAAATCTGCTTTGTATAGGCCACTTGCCACTTTTTAATAAATGACAAAAAGAAAAAAATGCAGCTATTAATTCTCACAGGCTGCAACTGTTCTATTCTGTTCTGTTCTGTTTTATTCTATTTTATTCCTTTAGTTTCTATCCTTTCAGAATAAGCGACAATTTTATTTATTTTTCTAATTTCTATGGGGACAATATATAGCATGAGCCATAGCATGAGGGACCCTTTTCTTACGGCTCCTTGCAGGCGCGACACATTAGGTCTACCTGTGTGCGTCTAATAAGACCTGTAGGCCTAGGCTACACACGGCACACCGTACATGCATTGGACTGACACCTCAACAAGCACCGTCTTTTTAATGTGCAGGAGTTCAAAATGACAACCGAAATAAAATGTTTACTGTGCTTGAACCCTTTAAATTCCACATACCTGATCCTGGTCTCTTACAAAAGTCTAACGCTATCAAAAAGTGACACTGAAGCAACTTTAGCGGCACACACATGGTAAAAATGGAAAGGGGTTTCCTCGCTCAGCTGAGTGCGGGTCAACTAAACGCATGACGTCATTCTATGCAAATGTGAGCTCATTCGGATTTGATGCGGTAAATCCCTCCTGTCACCACCTAAAACCAGGACCCGTACAGTCTATCTATCTCCGTGAGGGAAATACATAACAAGAGTGGATTTAAAGTTAAGGTCTGCAGCCTTCATCCTCACCACTCCTCCTCCTCTTCTTCATTATCATCATCATAATAATAATAATAATAATAATTACACAACCATTGTTACCCAGTACAGGCCCTCAGTCATTCAGATTTATTTGTGATTGTATTTACTATTAATACATTTCACTCTGTGATGATACATGATACACAATTAAGAAAATACATGTAGAAACTACTGATAACAGTCAACTACACAGCTGTAATACAGTACGATTATATGCATGACCATTTATTCAGCAGTCTTCACATCATGGTCACATTTCAGGAGAGAAAGAGAAAGAGAGACTTTCTTCCCATCTTTTTATTTTTCAAGAGTTTTCATTGCTGCCGTTGTCGAGTCCATGTTGTCACTTTTGGTCTTTTACTGCAAAGAGAAAAAGAAGTAAAGAACAGTTCAAACACTGGAAAATGAACAGACGAAGTCAAACATTATCTGTGAATCTCGCATTTTGTATAATCTTAAACATGTAGCTCATGTCAGCTTCCATCAGAGCTGCTGGAAACAGCCAAGAGAAAACCCGTGAGGCAGAGCGTGAGGGTCTGATGAGACCAATGTGTGATTTGGAATATTAATCAGGGGGTTATTTGAAAAGATAGATTTGAAAAGAGTTATTCTATATCGTCTTAAATTCACAATAAGGTGTGACTGGGTAATATTCCTGAACCTAATATTTAAATTTAGGGGTTTTTTTGTCAAGTTTTGATGCAAGCCCCAGGGCGTCACTTTGCTTTACAGTATCTTTTCTTTTACTGTGTAAACAGAAAGCTTAGAAATGTGAAGTAACATTCAAATGTTAAAAGAGATGATGTGGCTGTAGAGCTACAACAATTACTCAATCGAAAGAAAATTGCCAACTATTTTAATAATCAATTAATCCCTTCAGTCATTTTTCAAGCAAAACTGTTGAACGTTTGCTGCTTCCAGCTTCTTAAATGTGAAGATTTGCTGCTTTTCTTCGTCATTTCTGACTGTGAGTGAAGAGTCTTTGGGTTTTGAACTAAAGAAGCAATTTGAAGACGTCACTTTGGGCTCTGGGAAATTGTGATGTGCATTTTTCACATTTCTTTGACATTTTATAGACTAAACGATTAATCGTTAATTAAAATAATTGTTACTTGCAGCCCTATAGTGGCTCTATTCAAAACTACCACAGCGTTTTGAATGAACTGAACTGAACTTCTGTGGACGTCAGTTAACAATGAAACACTGTTGATTTGAACAAGATAACTGACAGTGTTAAACATTTTACACAATGGTTTCTGAGGTTTCCTGCTGTGCCAAACAGTCGTGATAAAATCTCAAAAAAACAGGAAGAGAAATAACACAACAGTGAGAAATTACAACTACAGAAATGAGTAACTCAGTATGCAAACGAGGAAAAGGCTAACATCATCAGGGACTAAAGAGATTCAGTTTTCACTTTTGAAACATGAAAAAGTGACATTAGCACCGAATTGACAAGAAATCTGTCATTCCAAATGTTTGTGTAAAAAGATTTGGCCCTGTGTTGGTGTCTAGCTAGCAAAATCTGAGTCAAATTAAATTGGATGCTTGAGTCGCTGTGTGCAGTGTGCATTTGGGGTTTGAAGTGAAAGTGGAGACTTGTGGTGGCCTCTGTCATCACCCTCATCAGACGGGGTATCCGTAGTTCCTGTCGCAGCGAGGGTAGCAGTGGGGGTTCAGCCAGTTCTCCAGATTGGTCTCCTGGGCCCTCTGATCCAGAGCCTGCATGTGGAGCAGATGCTCCTGAGGGTTGGGGGTAAATAAAGTGAATAAGGCGGAGGTACTGACAGGTGAAAATAAACTGAGAGGAACAGAAAGCTGATCCGGTTTGCTAATCACATTTGATCACAAATGAAACTGAATGTTTTCGAGGGGACTCGCTGAGCTGAGTACTGACTCAGAACGAGTTATTCTTCTGCTCTGCACAATAAATGGTGCGTGACAGCGCAAAGTGAAATTACAAAGATGAGTAGAGTTACACGGAGTGAAACAGGCTTGGACTTCTGATGAATGGATGCCTTCAAAGCATTACAGTGTATGGAGAGAGATGACTTTATAGTTACTGCTGCTCCAGTTAGATTTTCCCCAGGTCTGAATAATTACAGTGACAAAGGCTGAAGGTAATAATATAAGGTGATTCAGATTGTGATGTAGACACATTTAAAATATATCTATTAAATACGCTGGTTTCTTCTAATCATTTGAAATCATTCTGAATATTTTCTATAGAAAGTCAACAAGTAATGTCCAGATGACATCTGATCAAATGTCCAGATCTCTGACGACTTTGCTTTTTGTGTTTATTTTATTTCTTTGTAAGGTTTGTATTTATTTATTCATTCTTTTTTTTTTTTATCTAAGTGTCTTGACCCTTTGTTCACTTGATATTGATTTCCATTTTGCATGTCAGCTGTAACTGACACTCAAAAAGTTACTAACCAAGATAAACATTTAAAAAAAAGATTATGAAATGATATATTTTTAAAAGATACGGGCGTAGGGTGTAAATAAATATTTTGTACAAACTTATGGGACACCCACAACGAAGTAACACTTTATTTTAACCCCCCTATTTAGCATTTATTAGCAGAGCATAAACACTTAATAAATGCTTTATAACACACTGTATGAATGTTTATGTGTGTAGTGTTACAGAGCATTTAATACAGCAGTAAAGGATGCTTCATATGAGGAGTTATTATTATTGACAAAAACATGAATGAACACTTTAAATGTCCTTATAATTGCTTACAGCTACAGTACAGTGTGTTATAATGTATTGTGCTTAATGTTATTGTTATACAGTACAGTGCTTAAGCTATAAGCTGTAGAACTCAGTATGGTCGATAGTCAATAGTCAAGTCAATTTCCACCTTGTCTAAATGTCTGCGCTCTTTGCTCAGGATGAACCTTACCCTCATTGGCTCGTCGGGGTGGCCGGCCTTCACTGGCCGCTCCTGCCTCTTGCTGCGCAGCAGCTGCTTAGCGAAGCTCTCTTTGATGATAGGGTTGGCATCTGAGGAGGAGAGAAAGATAAGAGTTTGACTGCAGGGAGATCAAATGTTTACTCGCATGTCTCGGGATACACACATCCAGTTCTTGTACTGGTGATGGGGAAGAAAAGATTCAATAAAGCTGATATATTGATTGTAACTGTGTTCTAGCCTTGTAGATGTCACTGTGTGTATAAGCAGTTTCCTCTATTATTCCTTACTCTTTGCTAGAGACTCGGGAGCTAAGACTGTGTGCTCTGAGTTTAACCTCGGCCTGAGTTATTTTGTTTTTTTCTATGGACACAACAGCTGTTTGCTTGCTGGCTGGGTATTGGCTAATCAGGGTAACATTCCTCTCACTGAACGCTGTGTTCAGACCCATGAATAAACCTCTCACCACTATCTGCTGCTGGCTGCTGAGCTGTGGCTGACCTGATCTGTTTAGTTAGTCCATGTGAGGTTGTTTATTCCCCAACACAAGACCCAAGGGAGCTGCTCACCCACACACACACACACACACTGGCCTCTGCAGAGCGAGGGCCCTCTGTCCCCCTCTCTCTAACCCAGGCCCGTATTGGCCTTGGGAGGGTATTTGGTGGAAGGTAACAAAGTGCCCATTCATCCTCCTCACTCCCCAGGGAGTCAGGCCCATGCAGCACGTGACCCCAGCAGGCAGCCAGGCTGGCTCTCTCTTCCTCTCCTGCCAGAGGGAGGTGCTGTGAATGAACCCAGCTCTGTCAACACAAGGCCAGAGCTGCTGCTGCTGCTGCTGCTGCTGCTGCTGCTGCTGCTGCTGCCTGCACGGCCCTCACAGCAACGTGGCAAAACACTCACACATTCTCCTGCTATCTCATTAAGAAAGCGTTTGATTCAATGTCATTTTGTGTTCAAAGCAAGCATGCACACTGGCTGTAAAATGTAATACTGGTGCAAAAGAATAGAATCAAGAATAGAAGAATAATAATTTCCCTTTCTTGATTCAGTACCTAAATAAAGTCATGCAACAAAAGAAAGATGCACTAAATTCATGCAGGACTATCCCAAAAGAGCTCATCATTATTCTGTTATTTCCTTATCGGACTTAACTGGCCTAAATCTACTGCTGTAAATCCTCAGGTGAGTCCCTGAGAGTTTCCTACCTGTGTAGATGGTCAGCAGGACCAGGCAGAGCAAAATCACCACCAGCTTCTTCATCTTCTTCACCTTTTTCCTGCCTGAGCCTTCTCTCTGCTCTGAGGTCCCAACCAGAGTCCAGAGGGGGTGAAGGGGGAAATCCTCCTCCTCTTCTTCCTCCTCCTCCTCCTGCACGTCACCCACAGACTGTCACATATACCTGCTCACGTTACTGAGGACATATGTAACATAAATAACCTCTACTGATGATACATTTATTTAAACAGAAATATAATATATATCTCCTCATATTACACCTCTAAATATGCCAAATCACAGTGGTAGAGCAATTAAAAGCACCTACTGAATGAGGTCTAATGAGGCAAGCTGTCCACTAGATGGGGATGCAAACACAGTTATTTAGAGAAGGGAGATGCATCTGAGGCTGTTTTAACAAATCAATAAATGAAGTGGTGAGCTCTTTGTGAAACGCTCTGCTGTTATATATGATGTTTCAGGGCGATTCATCTGTTCCAGCAGGGAAATGTTTATGTGATCTGCTTTTTGAGAATATTTTCACATGTTTAAATGAAGGATAATATCTGTCTATCTATCTGATCATGTAATATTTAATACATCATGTTTTATTACATAATGTACTAATACAGACAAACACTAAGTATAATTACTTAACATATTATACTATTCTGGTGTACACTGTTATAGTAGATGGTATCATATTACTCTTACACATACTATACTTTGCTGGCCGTTTGCTGTATGTATACTGCTGTAAGTTTGAGTTTAATTGCTCTTGTATATAGTTTCTATTTTTATTTCTATTCTTATTTTAGTTTTATACACTTCTAATTATTTATTTATTACTTTTCTCTATTTATCTGTACTTATTTCTTTCATTGTGCTGCTGCAACACCTGCGTTTCTTATCTTAATGAGGTCCTCCTGTCTGACTATCCCGGGGCCACAGACTATGAGCAGCCCCAAAGCCCCAGGTTCACTGCATGCCAATTGATTTTGGTTATTTCATTCATTGCAATTTTTTTTTTAAAGTACAACATCTACAAAGACGGGTCCTATTATTAGCTAATTATGTGACCATGTGTTAGAGGGACCCAGTGTCAAAATGTAGTTTTAAGAGCTTTATCATTTTCTATAACACTCACATGGTTTACATTTCTAATAAAGTTGTGCTTAATCAAATGACCACAAACTAACGCAAATTAGGCATTATTTCAGCACAGGAGTGCTGGCTGCACTGGAATTTATGGGAACACATTACACAGAGAGCAGTAGATGGGGGGGGTCAGCAGGGGCCCAAAAGCGGATTTTTGCCCCTGCCCCCCCCCAGGCCATGGCCAAGCTCCTTCCCATCGTCCTCTGCTGTTACAACGACCTCAACAAGGATCCTAAAGGTTTTATCTCATTTAAAGATATCAACACATTTTATTTAATTTGAAATTATATGTATTATTTATATTGTGAGTGTGTTCCCGGTATCACGCTACACAGTGTTTATATTGTACTTCTTTACTTCGATGCTGGATTGGAGCACAGCCAGTGACGTCCGAGGAAAGACGTCATTGTGCGTCATTGTTTCCGTTTCCTCTTCTCGCTGCCCCCTGTGCTTTACGCATGCGTCTCCAGCGCCGCGCGCGCCGCGCACTTTAATGATAATGTTGTTTTGATTAATTCCTGTTGAACAGAAAGCTTTTGTTCCCTCGATGTGATTATCTAACACGCTGTGAGCTCACGATGCAACGCAGGGCGCATGCGTGCTGTGGCGCAGCAGAATCAGAGATGATAGAAAGAGTGAGATGGTGTGAGGTGAACTGTCACTTTCCGTGTTCGCTTGAATGTCAACAAGCAAACGGGAAGTAACTGAGATGCCTCACATTTGGTCTTAGAGAGAGTTGGTTTAAATTAAGTAGAAAGAGTTTAATAAGCCTTAATGTTGTTTTACTATAATTGCTACAGTCTACAGTAGTCTATGTGTTGTGTCTGTGCCTGATAGTATAACACATAAAGGCTTATCTGCAAAACAGTTGTAATGGCCATGTTCATTAAATGCACTTGGCCACTGGTGGAAAGTAACTAAGTACATTTACTAAAGTATTGTAGCCTACTTAGGTACAATTTTGATGTACTTTACTGGTGTATTTCTATTTTAAGTTACTTTACTTCACTACATTTCAGAGGGAACTATAGTACATTTTACCAATACATTTATGTGACAGCTGTACTTTAAAAAAACACATTAGATAAGCTTATAGAATACAATACAAAAGCCCTTACAAAAGACAGTATTGACCTACTTCAGATGTCTATGAATTCCACCAAGGAGACATTTCCTCTCTAAACTTCTCAGATGTTATAATTTAAATCACTGGTCAAGCCCCACAGAGATCAAATGATCCAATATTTCACAAAAAGCAAAGATTAGAGAAAAGTCGAAAAAAATGAATACAAATTTGTGTAGCAGAACTTTGTTGTTTCTTCTTTCCTCTCCTATTAATCCTCTCGCGACCCCTCAGACCCCCTGATGCATCAGTATTAGGAGTAAAATCTAATAATGTCATATATAATAATATATCAGTCACAGGGACATTTTTCTGCAGAACAAGTACTTTTACTTTATATACTAGTATATCTTACTGATAATACTTTTGAATGCAGGACTTTTACTTGTAATGGAGTATTTTTACATTGTTGTATTTACTTAAGTAAAAGATCTGACTATGTCTTTCACCACTGGCAGGGGAAATTCTGCAAAACATACTTTTGATCCTCCAGGTACCTTTTGCTGTCAATACTTCTATCATTTTATTTGGGTCAAATTTGGAATTTTGAATGCAGGACTTTGACTTTCATTGGAGTATCTGTATAGTGTGGTGTTGCTAATCGTTTTACTTAAATACAAATATTTGACTTAATCTAACTAAATGGATTTCAGGGATTTTTTATTTTATTTCAAATCATTTAACAATACAAATAATAACAACACGATTTAGATAGATACATAGGTAAACACACAAGTAAGGGATAAACGAAAAAATAATAGAAAAAATAAATAAATAAACAGCCTAAATAAATGAGCAAATAACATAAAACATGCAATATGTCAGGGGTCAACATAAATAAATAATTTAAGTGGATGTGAATACTTCTTCCGCACTGTATGCGCTCGGACTCACACTTGCACGCATGTGTGTTTTCGCTGTTAGTGAACTGAGTTATCTTGACACGTAAACACTCTCTGATGAAGCTAAGGTAGCGAGGTAGCTCATTGGTTGAACGTCACATCGCCGTCTTCTTGTTTATAGCAGGAAAACTGTTTGGATTGAAGCTGAAATTGGTGCCAGCGTCCGGCTGGAGTCAGCGAGCATGAGTGTCGCAGGGGGAACGTGGCGCGCGTCCTGTCTGCACTCCGTCTCCTCTACAGATGAGATCTGTTAGATCTTCTCTGAACTGATTTCCGCCCATTAGCATCACCCGTCGCTCGCGCTACCGCCCAGCAGCGATGTACAAGGAGGGGGACGAGGCGCAGGACGACTGCGGCTCCCGGGAGGAGTGGACGCTCCTGTTCTGGACCTCTCTGGCCGTCATCGTCCCGGTCATCATCACACTGTGGTGCAGCGCCCAGCGCTCCAAGCGGAAAACGCACATGAAGGACTTCTTTCGCAAGAGCAAGCACGGCTGGCACTACACAGACCTGTTCAACAAGCCCACCTACTGCTGCGTCTGCTCCCAGCACATCCTCCAAGGGGCTTTCTGCGACTGCTGCGGCGTGTGCGCCGACGAGCAGTGCCTGCGCCGGGCCGACCGGAGCCTGTCGTGTAAGGAGATCATGGCCCCCTCTAGCCCTGACGGAATCATGGAGCACCGCTGGATGCGCGGAAATGTCCCCCTCGCCAGCTACTGTGCGGTATGCAAACAGCAGTGTGGGACCCAGCCGAAGCTCTGCGACTTCAGGTAGCGTAGGTGGTGCTACAGGTGCAGCCGCATGTGCATGAGACCCACTTTAGTGTTTATTCTGCAAATCTGCAGCTGCGTTGGTGCGTAAAAGACGTGGTTTTTGCTCTTTTTGCAGCCATGGAGAGCTCCAAGATGGTTACTACACACTGACATACCTGTAAAATATTAAAGAAAAAGCATCATGAAAGGCTTCGGCTCTGAACCTTCTGTAGTTATCATCATAATGGGGAACAAGTAATGACATGTCGTTTTAATCTGTCTTTAATTTGCTCTAATGGACTGCTGCTGCTCTCTGGGATAGCAGGGCACAATCTCATATTGTCAGATAAATGACTCCACTAATCCTAATAATGACAGCTTCACAGGTCAGAGGTCAGTGTCCAAGACAGAGCCAGAGACCAGCAGCTAGTAAAGATTCAGGGTCTTGCTCCCTTCAGCAGGAACTGTGTGTTTTCTTACTTTTCTAACAGGTCTGTGTCCCTCTGTCCCCCCCGTCAGGTGTGTGTGGTGTCAGGCCACAGTGCACGATGACTGCATGGACTTCCTGGCGGATGCAGACCAGTGTGACCTGGGCGAGTTCCACAGCCTCATCATCCCACCTATTTACCTGTACCATGTCAACAAGCTCCGTCGCAGGCACCCTGACGAGTACAGCAAGGTGCTGGAGACATGACTGAGTTGTTTGGGGGCACGGTGCACGGTGGACTCATACTGTGGGTTTTTTGTGGTGTCCCAGAATTGTTCTAAGCAATGTTGGTGTTGTGTGTGTGTTTCTGTAGCTGGCGTCTTCCTTTGGCAGTGGCTGGACTCCAGTGTTGGTCTTGGCTAACACACGTAGTGGTAACAACATGGGGGAGGCTCTGCTGGGAGAATTTCGCACCCTTCTGAATCCTGTGCAGGTCAGTCTGGAGCTCCTCTTACTTTGTCTCAGTTAGACTAAATCATCCTTTCACACTCTCTTCAGTGGTCATCCTTTTTTTTTTAAAGCCTGGGAATGAGTCAGGATTTAAGTTTCTGCACAAAACGTGACTTAAACCTGTCTTTTCTCTCTTCCTTCCTCCAGGTGTTCGACCTGTCTGAGCTGACTCCCTCCAAAGCCCTCCAGCTGTGCACCCTGCTGCCCCCTGGCAGCGTCCAGGTGCTGGTGTGTGGGGGTGACGGCACAGTGGGCTGGGTGCTGGATGCCATCGATACTATGAAGCTGAAGGTGAGATAGGACTGTGTCTGAGCTATGAGAAGGATTTTTATCACATTTTATTATAATCTTTTTTTTTTTTTTTGGCACCTATGTACCACCGCTTCTCTGTGCCTAGGTAATAACACACCTGCTGATCTTATATTTTCCTGTGTCAGGGCCAAGACCAGTTCATGCCGAGGGTAACCATCCTGCCCCTGGGGACAGGAAATGACCTTTCCAACACTTTGGGCTGGGGTGCCGGGTATGCTGGAGAGATCCCTGTGGAGCAGGTTCTCCGTAACATCCTTGATGCCGAGGTGGTCAAAATGGACAGGTGGGGCAATACAAGTGTCTTACAAATGTGTTTTTTAGGTAATGTTCTTCAGTCTAGAAGCTATGGACGATGTTCTGATATGTCAACAGCTTTAGAGTTGGTTTTTTTGGGATGAAATTGCTGGCATTAAAAGGAACTTGTGGGCACCCAGAATTTGTTTGGGTACGCTGATCTACTTTGTGTTCAGGGTTGTCGCTAACATTTAGGACCCTGAGGTCATATTCTCCCCATTTATTTTTCATAGGATTTGACTTTTTTACAGACTAGTGGGAAATTCAGCGATTTTACAAGCTAGTTCCAGTATTTTCAGATTCAGTATATTTAAATTGTACTACATACTTTACCTTTTTTGCCCGCCACCCTCTGCACAGCACATTCACCAGGCAGAGGAGCAGGTTCAGTGGCAGACTTCTGTCTCAGTCCTGCTCAACGGACAGACTGAGGAAGTCTTTTGTCCCCCAGACCATATGGCTATTCAAGGAAGGAAGTGAAACTGAATGCTCACCTGCAAATACTTGCTTAGTATTTCTTTATATATTTATCTTGATGACTAACTGTATTTTATGTATATTATCCGCAGTGACATTATTCTTGCACTGTTTTTAGTTTTTAATTACCTGCACTGTTAGTCACCATACATTTGCATTTAATCCAATTAGCACCCACTGTATCACAGTGACAGCTCTCTGTGGCAGTTCTGGTGGTTAGACTTTCACTTCACGGTTGTGTTTTTGTGTTCTTATATTCTTGTGTGTATTGCATGTACTTGTATTTAAGCTACTGGAGGCCTAATTAAGCAAAGGATTCAGTATTTCTCCACCAGAATTGTATTCATGTCAGTGTGGAGAAGGCTTTAGACCTAAGGAAATAGAATTTATAGAAAACATATAGCCTTGTTGGTGTTTGTATGGTTCCTGCTAATTACCTGCATAATCATTTTCAGATGGAAAGTGCAGGTGGCTTCAAAAGGCCTCTACTTTCGTAAACCAAAGGTGAGTTTGATCTCTAGTTCTGAATTCTTTTCATCCAGATGCAGTCTGATCTTGACGTGCAGGTATGTTGTTATTAATTCAGGCTTTGTGTGTTGGGGTTTGATAACACACTTCTAACATGTATGCCCTCCACAGGTTCTGTCCATGAACAACTACTTCTCTGTGGGGCCCGATGCTCTGATGGCGCTCAACTTCCACACACACCGCGAGAAAACACCCTCCTTCTTCTCCAGCCGCATCATCAACAAGGTCGGAGAGATTGAACCGCTTCGTTTGAATACATAAATCGTGTGCAAATGTTTACTGAATTTGAATATTGCCTCTGAATATGCTGGCAGTTTGCTCATTGTCAGAAACATCCAAGAAACTTGTGCTTTATTTATTAATGCCTTCTTTTCTGTTCCCCAGGCTGTATATTTCCTGTATGGCACCAAAGATTGTTTAGTGCAGGAATGCAAGGATCTGGATAAGAGGATTGAGGTACAGTAGCCTTGTTCATGTGATGAAGCTTCATGTTCATTCTGTCTTCACCTATGCAGTTCATAAAGAGGAGCAAACAGAATTAGCCAATGTTTTCTTTGTGATGAAAATCACTGACTTATGCCCTAAATGTCACATCAGGAGGCTCTCTGACTCTTACCAAGCTGTCACCATAGATGTGTGTTTCCTCTTGTTTGACTTACAGAAACAACAGTAATAGAAATAACACCTTTATTGGGGGGAGGGTTTTCCTATTCTGTCTGGGCTTGCTTGTGAATGAAAATGACTTTTTGTGGTTGATGAAAATTATTATTTTTCTGGATTTTAATTTGAGTTTCCACAATGGACATTCACTGATAAACCCACAACCTGTATGCTTGTAATTTGTTTTATCTGTAATTTGTTGGCCATTTTTCCACAATGCCTTATTGTAAATTAAATACCCAGAGAATGTAGTAAAAAGTTAGCATAAAGACTGGAAGCAGGAGAAGGGGGCAGTTAGCCTAGCTCTTGCTAAAATACACCGAGCACTCCCTGTAAAACCACAACTTGTCACTTCTATGTTTTCTTGTGTGTGTGTGTGTGTGTGTTAAACAAACAACATACAATGTGTTCATTCATGAGCTTTAGAGGTGCTGGTAGAAGTATTTTTGAACTTTGGTGAGAGTCAGGCTAGCTAGTTATGCTAAGCTAAGCTAACCGACTGCAGGCTCCAGCTCCATATTTACTGTACAGATGTAAGAGTGGTTTCAGGCTTCTCATCTCAGCAAGAATGCAAACAAGCGTATTTCCCAAAAAGTGCAAACCTTTCCTGTAATACACAAAGATGAATTGTCATTGGTGGCAGGCTATTTTGTTCTGAATACAGGCTTGACCACACCACACACTACATTGAATGTTTATTATAGTACAGTTTACTGTTTTGATGGGTTTCTTTATAGGCTGCATTAGTACTTTTTTTTTTTTTTTTTCAGCCTTAATTTTCTTCTCTCAGCTTCAATACATTTGTGTTGTTTATAATTTTTATTGTTACTAAGTTAATTTCCAGTGAAATTTACTGTTTTACCAGTCTTTATACAGCGCTGCAGGGATGAGGTATTTTAGTAGGCCAACCTGGAAGTTAGCATCACCCGGGTTCCCTCCACCTGGATTTTGGATTAATGCAGAAAATAATCTCTGTGGCAAACAAATGTTTATGATACTTACTCGTTTTGTTCAGCTGTTTACGGGTTTTAGGACTCATTCCTGCAGCACTCTGTTAACCAGATATGAGGGATCCTTATCAAAAATGTTTGTCTTGATGTGTGTGTGTGTGTGTGTGTGTGTGTGTGTGTGTGTGTTCCTACCACAGCTGGAGTTGGATGGGGAGAGGGTGGCGCTGCCCAGCCTGGAGGGCATCATAGTTTGTAACATTGGCTACTGGGGTGGAGGCTGCAGACTCTGGGAGGGTATGGGGGATGAACCCTGCCCCCCAACACGGTAAGACCTACACTGGCATTCGGGACAATTAGAGACAATTATGGCTGTTGTGAGCATCAATTAATCAGTCTTTAGTCGTCACGTGCTCCAAGTTACCATGGCAACTACCAGTGAGCAGCAGCGTTGTTCCCTGTCTCACCCTGCAGGCTGGATGATGGTCTGCTGGAGGTGGTTGGTGTGTTTGGCTCCTTCCACTGTGCTCAGATCCAGGTCAAGCTGGCCAATCCTGTACGGCTGGGACAGGCCCACACTGTCAGGGTGAGGCAGCAATGCACACGCACACACACACACAAATTAGTTTTCACTGCCATTTGCCTCGTCAGAGCACTTGAGAATCTAATTTTAACTAATCTGATTAAGCATAAGCTCCTCCGCTCCCACATGTGCTCATATCCTTTGCATGTTTTCACAAAACCTCATTCTGTTCCTTACATGGTCATCTTAAACCCTTCAGGAAACAAAAAATCCACCATTAAGCACTCACTAAAAAAACAGCGACTGATGATGTACTCTTATGATGTATTTCAAGGTCGAAATGACAAAAAAGAGATTAGATTTAGCCTGAAAGAGACTCACAAGTGGTTTCAAACAGTGAAAGTTACGGCTGCCACCTCCATTATTCTCAATGTAAACATGATGGCAGAGAGAGAAGATGGCTGCCACTGTTCACTGCACCTCCACGGGTATTTGCCACTTCCACCTGAGTGTGACCATGACAACCACAGGAAGCACAACAAGGAAAAAGATGGATGAGCTCATTTTACTGGTATTTGAATACCTTACATAGTTATGTACAGGGTTATCAAAAACATTGCTGCTAACTAAGGGTGTAGGTTTGATGCCACAAGTGGGGGAACACAAAGTCAGGGGTTAAAAAAGAAAATAAACTATTTCTAGCATTTGTATGCATTTATATCCAATTAGCAAATTACACATTATGATGAAATTAGTGTCCACGCCTTCCATCATGATTGCAGTCAAAAGAATTCGAAATGCTGTGTTAAGTTCTGTGTTACTAATGACCTGACTCCACTGAAAATTATATTATATTTAGACTCAGCTTAGACTTAGCTTCTTGTCTGGCTACCTGCAGCCCCGACATTACTCCTCTGGCTTATGGTGGCTGGTGTTTCAAAAGCTATTCGACCACTCAAGAAGTATCCTGGCAGCTTTAGAGGACGCTGTTTAGAGAGGTTTTAGTTAGTCACTGAAACTGTAAAAGGGAATGTGCTAACCATTCCCTCAGTGTTAGGCTTTAAAGCTGCAGTGTCTGTTTGGAGCACATGCCAGTTCTTACAGTCATAGCACATATAGACGGACAGAGATTCCTTCCTTTATAGTTAGATGATGCTGCTACAGCGCCACTTATTGGCCAAATGGCACCGAATTTGTCGTGGTCACTCAGACAGCATATCTACACAGGTCCACCAAATGTGGTTGCAATAGCACAAAGTGTCAAGGAGATATGACATTTTTTGTAAAATAAGCCCTGCCTACAGCATTTGCGCAAATCTCGAGGGCCAGCTATAGCAAAACTGTATGGAATATCAAAACATCCTTGATCCAGAGATGTTCTGTACCAAGTCTGGTGACGATTGTTCAAAATTTGTAGGAGGAGTAGCGAAAAAACTGATTTGGACAAATTTCGAAATGGCGTAAAATCAATCTAAGCGCAAATGGGCGTGGTTTATATGGATGGATTCGAAAATCCTGGAAAAAAAGATCTTTGTTTCTGAGACCTACAGTTGAAAAGTTACAGGCCAAAACATACATACAGGCAGACAGAGATTCCTTCCTTTTATAGTTAGATTTGAAATATTACATGAGGACAGAAGTTCAGGTGGATAGCATCAACCTGTAGCATGAAGGGAAAAGATGGGTAAACTCTGATGCAGTTGTAGCCGCTGCATCAAAGTTGTGACCTTCTGTCGCCAAATTAAAATACAGAAACATCAGTGAGCACCATTAATGACAAGATACAGACACCCCCTGCTCAGTATACAGTATCTCCTATTCAAGTGTCGGGTGTTTCCCTCTCCAGCTGGTTCTTAAGAGCTCCAAGATGCCCATGCAGGTGGACGGGGAGCCGTGGGCTCAGGGTCCCTGCACCATCACCATCACCCATAAGACCCAGGCCCTCATGCTGTACCACAGCGCCGAGCAGACGGACGATGACGACGAGTCCAGCGCCTCTGAGACGGAGAGCCCCACCCCTCAAGACTCGCCCAGGCCCCCGGGGCCGGCCTCCGCTCGTGCGTGACCCACTCCCAACATCACGTGATCTGAAGCTCTCCTTATCTCAGTTTCTGTCTTCTTTCTTACTTGCCACACTTTATCCTCCAATCACGCTGTGTAATCATTTCATATGTTTTCAGAGAGCTCACAGGGGTTAGAAAGGTTTGGAATTGGGCTGGTGATGTGTTTTTTGGTCTTTCGTCTGCACACTCCCGATATATTGTAACCCAGAGCTCAGGCAGGTCCCCCTCCACAGGTGGGACAGTCAGGAGGAGGTGAATGTCATGGAGAAAGATTGCTGTTTATTTGCACTGATCCCTTGTGCCATAGATATCTATAGTCGACTATACTGTATTTATTACACTATATTTACAATTGCAGGTATCAGTGAGACATGTTTAACAAGTGGCCCAGGTTCCATTGACCAAACCCCCACAAAGCCATGTCTAAATCAACAGCAGGTGATGAATTAGTAAAACAGGAAAGAACAGTACTGTCGCATCGAATGTGAAGTGGAGGTTTGGCTGAAGGTACATGCAAAGCTTTATTGCCCATTAGTCATTTTTTATTCCAGAAAGAGCACAAACAAACAGCTAGTAGACTCTGTACAGGATATCTGTTCAAGTCCCTCATCACACTGTTGATAGTTTTGAAGTGTCTCATTTGTCAACCTAAGATAAGGCTTTGAAATGTGTATGTAGGCCAGAAGGTCTCTGAATCTCAGTGGAGCAAGGGCTCTGTTACAACTGCAATGCGCTGTCAATCACTGGACGCTGATGTTGGTTTGTTTACTTCACGATTCACTGTTTCGAGTAGCTCAAAACTTTCACATTGTTCTAAGATACAGTCTTGAAACTATGTTTGACTTTCCTGTAAGAGCTACAGGAAACAACCTGACTTTTTTTTTTTTATCTTGGTTTATTTTGAAAGTACTGCCAAGTAACTGTTCAGAGGAATACGTTTGCCTACATGTAAAACCTTTTGTTTTTCCTCTTTACATAGTTCCTCCTGTTTACATAGTTTGTGCTGCACTGTTTTGGCACTTACACTGATAAATACATTACACTGCTTAGGACATTGGACATACATGAACTGCTGATGAGATTAAGCTGCCCCATGTTGTTACTTTATGTTATTCAAGTAACATTGTTTGTGTTTTACCAAATAGTCGCCACAAGGTGGCAGACTAAAGACAGTATTTTCTGTAGACAGGTCAAGTAGACTTGGTCTTCTACTCAAACCTCTGTAGTTTAATATTAATACCATCAGAGCTACGTGCATGTACTTTTCTGTGTAGTGTTCAGGTGACATTGATCTAACTGTACTCTACATAAGAGGTCATTTGTGTTTCTGTCTGTCAAATAGCTTGTAGGTAAATTCATGTTACCTTTTTGAGGTGGTCCTGTTTATTAATGGTTGCCTGTTGCTCGCAGCCATATTGGAAACGTCTGTAGAATGTTAGTTTATGCTTTCTTAGGAACCCGCCGCCAACTTTCTGCTCATAATGCTGAACAGGGATCCGTTTTTAGCCGTGTGATGCCTATGCTTTTGGAATATGCACCTCCTTGGCAGGTAACCAAGCCTCATGGTTTCATCACCCTCTATTTGTTTGGTGAATGTCTTCTTGCTCAATGACACCTGTCTGATCTTTTACCTTATCGTCCATGTTTACCAGAGTTGTGTGTGTGTGTGTTGTGTTGCACTGAATTTGCTTAACTGGGGTTTATTGGCAGGTTTTTAGCCACGCTAGCAGCATGGCTCTAGTTCAAAACACTGTTTTAGAGTGAAATACTGTGAACTGTTTGATGAATTGTGATGCACTTTGGTACAGCCATTGGTGGTCATCAGATAATGAATCCTAATGACTTTGAGTATTTATTTAGCTCCACCAACAGATCCAAATTGTGCTCGTCTCTTGATCACTGTTCCAAAGCTACTGACCCTAACCCTAATGCTAGCACGCTAACATGCAAAATATTAGCACAATACATCCCTACTGTATGCACGACAGCTCATGCTAACATGGACCTAAATACTGATGTTGTTTGCATATATTATATTAACAAAGGATAAAATGATCCAGAGGCAATTGTCACCAACTCTGCAGTTCCCTTCACATTTCCAGAGCGCTTTAGCATCTTTGAGTTTAAAGGTGAAACTTTTGGTTTAATCTCACCACTCCCAAAACCAGGAGGTTGCCAGAAGCAACAGCAAGCTCTGATAAACCCACTGCATGCAAATTAATGCTAATGTTGTATTGATAGGCTTTAGTTTGCTAACATATTTGGCATAGCAACTTTATGAGGCCAGCTCGTTGTGGAGTTATTATGGAGGACAACCCTTCTGATTTACGTAACTACATGGCCTTTTTTCTGGCACCACCATGGGAATGTTTTGCCCCACGAGTGGTAAAGATTTAACAGCAGCAAAGTCGTGTCTCCATTTTTAAACCATCCAACAAATTTGGTTCCTGGTATGCAAATGACTATTACACCTCACAGGGTTGCTTGCGTGGCTAAAGACTTTTACTTGTTTCATTGTTCGGTCGAAGGGACACGACTGTGATGTCATCGTTTGCTCGAATGCTCCCAATTCAAAGCTGTCCGTTTATTATTAATAGTTCAATCTTGGCAGATATAGAACAGTATTTACAGTGGCTTCAGAAAGTATTCAGACCCCTTCACTTTTTGCACACTTTATTGTGTTGAAGATGTAATTTTAAATGGATAAAATGGCCTTTTTTGCCCATCAATCTACATTCTATAACCCATAATGACCAAGTGAAAACATGTTTTAGACATTTTTGCAAATTAATTAAAAATCAAGTATTCAGACCACTCCACAGCGTGGTCAGGTGCATCCTGTTTGCTTCAATTATCCTTGACATGTGTCTAGAACTTGATTGCAGTCCACCTGTGGCAAATTGAATTGATTGGACGTAGTTTAGAAAGGCACACAACTGTGTGTGTGTGTGTGTGTGTGTGTGTGTGTGTGTGTGTGTGTGTGTGTATATATGTATATAAGGTCCCACAATTCACACTGCATGTCAGGACAAAAACCTGGACAAACCAACCAAAATACTTTCTGAAGCCACTGTGTAGAGACTCAGTTTGGCAAGGCAAATTTCACTGTGCTGTGTGTACCAAATGCTTTCATAATTAATTATATATTAACTATATATTTGAATATGCTTACTTTTTTGCTGTCAAATATCCATAAAAGTACGAGAACCTTAAAGGCTGATAAGAAAAACAGAATTAATTTAACTTTGACTACGATATGGTCAAAATAAGGGGAAGCCTTATGTGGCCTCTGCTAAACAGGAATGATGATAGAAAGAAACTGTCTGTGGAGACAAGAAGCTTTTATTGGTAACAATCATGGAAAACATCGCTGTGAAGAGAGTTTGGTGAAATTGTTACTGCAACTTACAAAAACAGATTTTGATTGAACTGAATGTACTGAAGCAATCTTTTGAATTTGAAGACATTCCCATAAATATTTTCATATATAAGTCACGTGTCTGTGTTTCAATTAAGTTATATTATAAATTCCTTAAAAAATGTCAGGTGGACAAAACTGCTGCTGTGATCCACATTGACATTATTATATTGGGATGTGTTAATCATTTACCAGTTCATTTCCAAGCAAGCTGAGCTCAGCCTTTGTTGTTGTGTTCATTTCCAAGTAACTGCCAATCAATCATTTACACATGAATATGTCATCATGTAAAAACATCATACAGTACATATCTATAGTGACAATTATGTAAAGTTTTATACTGTTTATTTAAGCACTTACAGAGCAATAGAATAGAAGTCTCACAGTGCTTCATTGTATCAGGACTCTGCTGCTGATGCATCTAACTTTTATTAGGCCGAGGCTGGTGTCGAGTCGATTTCCCTGATGACGGATGGCTTCTGGGACTGTCTTTCTTGGTGAAATCAGATCTTTTCGCACTTGGCTTAGACTCCTGGGGCATTGGGGGGCTTTTTGTCTTGTTCTGAAGGAAAATACACAAAAAGGCTTCTTTAGTAGTCCGCCCATAGTGTGAGGGTTGTGCCACTTTCCAAACTGATCCGAAATCGTACCTGCTCAAATTGAATTGAATTCTGCCCAGCTAAAGTACAACAATGTGAACGCCCGAATTTGTAATTTGAAGTTGCTCTTGAAGCCACATCCAAATGCAGCTCGCAAGGTAATTCAGGTAGTACAGGTCTATGAGAAGGGCTGTAAGCTGTTATCGTTGGAAAGTTCACTGCTAACTCTACTGTTGTCCTGGGAAAGGCTGCAGACAGGCAGGTGCTCCACCTCTGACACATGGTAATTACTGGGCAAGCTAAACTCATGTGACATCTTAATCTGAGGAAGTCAGAACATTTCCAGTAAAACAACCACACCTCAAACAATCCCTGCCCACATACCTAGAGCTAAAGCTCAGGTACAAACCCACAGGATAAAATTTCACAAATGCTTGTACAAATGCAGACCACGGTTCCGATTCAGATCACAAATCTATATGGCCAGTGGTACACATTCATGAAATAATATTTCAGTGTGCAAAAATATAAAGGTAAAGGACATATGTCTGTATAAGGCAACAATGAAAACAGCAACACATTTGCTTTACTAAAGAAGACACGGTAACACTTTCACATCCAAAGTGAAATATCTTGACTATTCAAATTTGTCATCTCTGTATTAAAATAATATTTCACACAGATATGACTCCTGATCAAACTTTCCACTTGTCAAACGTTCTGTTCATGACAAGATACCTTAGAGCTGCTATAATCAATATTTTCATATGAACAATGGATCAAATCACTATGTGAACTAGGTGTCACAGATAATTATCACACGACTCTGCAGTTCCTCTCAGCTGTACGGCTCATTGTTTTGGAACTTTATTGTTGTGGTTCACTCTCACCACTTTCATCAACATCGTTTCCAGACACAGCAGCTGTTTCTAGTGAAAAAGATTTTTAAAAAACAGTGAATGCTTGTCACTACCCGATCCATACTGGAAACACGATTTGTTCTGCACATGTGCGAAAATGCGGCTACTTACGGTCACCGCTTTTTTTGTCTTAAATGCAGAAATTTGTTAAGGAAAGCTTCGACACTTTGTTTTTTTGGTACAGAAAGTCTAATATATGGAGCTAATTTCGTCATTCATTCATTAAAAAAAGCTGGTAAAACGCTTGCATTGCTTGAATAAAGTAACTGTTAAATTATGAAAAATTAAATATATATTAATGTATATTTATTATAATAAAATTTAACCTAAGATACGAAGAAAAGTGATGACAGGAAGTAGCCGCATTTTCGCACATGCGCAGAACAAACCGAGTTTCCAGTACGGATCGGGTAGTGACAATGCTACCTGCTCAGCACCAAATGGCAGACAGACAAAGTTAGCGACTAGCTGGTGAACATAGTGGAACATTTAGCAGCTAAAGAGACAGATATTTCCCTTAGTGGAGTTGGTGGAGACCAAAACGGAGCTAATAGAAGAGTGAATATTGGCCTTTCATCATCCAGTGGCCAGAAACACAACTCAAATACGAATACTAATGTTGCTCTGTATCTGCTGGATGTGGAAATAGGCAACTGTTTGCTAACAAGTTTGCCAGAACAACTTTAAGGTGGTAACATGTCAATGTTGTGTTTACAGCATTTTGCTGTTGCCCCCAAGTGTACAACAATCAGTTAATACAGGGTTAAAAACGAATGACTCAATTCCTGTTAGCCTCGACTCAACTTTGACCTTAATGCTAACGGTTAGCATGTATGAAATGCTAAATGTTACCATATTAGAAAATCTAGTGTATTAGATTATTGTTCAGGGGCTACAAGTTTGCACATGTTCTGACTTGTGCCTCCTAATATCTAGCCATACATACTCTTGGCTTTATTTGCACTTGTTTTGAGGAATCCGTCTCTGTTCATTTGCAATGCTGTGAGCGCCACTAATGAAATTCCATTCACCTCCATTGTATTAGACAGATACACAGTAGATAAGTGGTAATTTGACATCTTATTTTTCTGAAAGCTCCAATTTGTTAAATAATACATTAGTGTAAGAAAAGCTGTATATATGAAGTTAAATCCACCTGTCAAACAAACCAAATCTAATTTAATGCTGATTTGATAAATGGACACAATCTTTTAACCCCACGTTGCAAAATATTTGGAAAGCTTATTACGCTGTTCATTGTAGTTCTTGTCACTGCTACTTGTCCCGGAGACGGTTGCAAACAGCCAGGTGCTATACCCACTATACATGGTAACCCAAGCAGGTTAAACTCATAAGTGACATCTTAATCTGTGAGACTCTGAACCCAAGAAAACAACCGCACCTCAAAGTAGTCCTGCCCTCATACCTGCAGCTCCTTCTATACACCTTCTATTTAAAAACTCCGGTACAAACCTCAGCTTTAAATTTCACAAATGTGCCCCTAAAAATGGCTCTTTTTCATGGTAGCCACAGATGCTGACTTTTTAAGTATTTAGAAAGTCATTGACTGTGGCTACCATGTTACGTGGCGATGGAAGCCACTTTACAATATAACTTCCAAGAATAACACACTGATTTTCGTGTTCACTGGGCCACCACCTTCTTGGTAAATACTGATAGCATTAGAAAAACAATCCACGCCCAATTCAAACAATTACGAAAGTATGTCCAGTCAAAATGAGAAGAGTCCTGCCAGTGGTTTGTGGACAACAGTGATTCCACAGCGAATGGTATGCAGGTATCATGTTTCAAAACCAGAGAGGTCAGGTACAGAAAAAGCACACCTAGACATGGTCAGGAATTTCTTGTTTTGGTCACGGAAACGACCTGTGCAGACGCAAAGCAATGAGTAAAAATGTATAAAGCAGCCTCTCGTACCTCTCACACCGTCACCCTGACAGAAAACAACAGATATTTATGACCTCAATTTCCAACTGAGCTCAATCTGTAATGTTCTTGGACCCCTACCATTTGCACCTTTAAAACTATAATAATACAAGACACCCACAGAGACACCGTCGTCTTCCTGCAACAACTCAACCTCTCGCGAGATTTCAGAGCGAGACTCCTGTTTCTGGTTAAACAAAAAGGTCTGTCTCTGTAGGGATCCTTTTCATAATGTTGTCAGACACTTAGAATAACAATCTGACCACCATCCGGTTCCCAAGTCAAGTCCCTATGGACTGAGCTACTGTCGCCCAAATGACCTGGTTCGTTACAAGTATACTGAATCCTAACACGAACGCTACATTAACTGACTTTAGTAACTTTAACTTCAGATCAGGCTCAAATGGTACAAATTTGTACAAAACCATTAAGAAACTAATGTGTACCTTTATGGTGAATCAGCACGTACAAGTCCTGAGCCTATTTTGTACCTGTATGGTACATCTGTGAAAAATGCACTTTTCATTACAAAAATACTAGTACTTCACTTGTACCTTTTTGTCTTTGACTGTGGGGCTCCCTTTGCACGCTTCTCCAGCCTTGTTCGGGGTCGCTTTATGAGCTGGCTTGCAGATGGTTTTCTTCTCTTTTTTTCCTGATAAGGTTTTCTCAGTAGTTGATCCTTGACATTTCTGAGGGTCTGAAGTTTAGAGAATTCTGCAAGTTTGGCTACATAGGGTAGGTATTATATTTTATTGCATATTGTGTGTCATCATTCCAGCATCTGAGTGGTTGTTGGTTGGCTGGTTGATTGGCCTTTTTGAGGTTCAATTGATTCATGCTTATCGTCTTGGATAAGTCATTGGATACATGCGAAATTAAATGAATGTGTAGAATTTTTATGTGATTATAGCATCTTTCAAATTATCCTGATGACATAAGTTCCAGTAAAAGTGGTACAATCACAGTGACAATTGGTGCAGTCTGTGTGTTGCTGTTTCATTTCAGTGTCCCAGAGTGGCCTCGCTGTCATGGTAAC
>LKNJ01003995.1:0-14618 GCA_002120245.1 Maccullochella peelii
TGTAGGCTATCAAAGATCAATTCAGATGATAATCGGGGCTGTTTGGTTCTCCAGGAAATACCCTGCGAGGTGATTTTTCAGTATATTTTCATTTTGACTTTGTACCACTCAGATAATTTTTATTAAACTTTTTTCTTCTTTCTTCTGATGTCATCTCACTCGACCCTCCCGGCCAGGCTTGGTCCTCCTCTCCGCCTCTCAGGTGAGCCTCCTCTGCATGATGGCTAGAGATGAACCCTGATCAGGTCTAGATTTGGAATAACAGGGACTAGGGGCAGTATAGGCATTTCTTACGGTTTCGCTAGGAACACGGCTGGGGGTATGCAAGGAACCGATAGAGTATTTTTTGGGTGACTGACTATTGGCAGCGAGGCCGCTCCCTGGCGTATGCAGGTAAAGGGGTACAAGAGGGAAGTCTCCACCGCTCGGTTAAGTGCCCACCTAATGTTTAGGTAAGGGGGGGAAGGAGATCCCATAGTAGGTTTAGCTCCAGCGCTGCCTACACTCAGAAAAACTAAAAGAGTCTCACTTCACTGGTAAGAAAAAAGGCTGCTAAAAGACAAAAGATCTGCCCACTTCATAGGCTGTCAACTACTCGTGGGCACCACACCTCCACGCTCTCTTCAAACTGAAGCAGCTAAATGGCATTCGGCCATAATTAATTGTGTTGTTTACACCTGTGCTTTTCCTCCTGCTGTGTCACAGTGTTCCTCTAATGGCTGCTAGATGCTGCGCCAAGAAAGCTAACTGTACTAAGCTAAATGGAATAAGCTAACTGGCTAACTGTCGTTCAGCCACCACTATTGGATGGATAGACATGAAAGTGTCTACAGACATTCATTGTCCCCATTTGGGGTTATTTTGTAAAATGTCTCAGCAACTATTGGATGAATTGGTACAAAATTTGGTTCAGACATTCATGTTCCCCCTCAGGATGAATTGTAATCATGTTTGTGACTCCTTAACTTTTCCTCTAGCGCCACCATCAGGCTGAAATTGTAATTTCTCCAATATTTTGATGCATGAATGAATACCTTCATAACTAATGACATCCCATCAGCCTCAGCTGTACTTTGTGTTCAGTGCTAATTAGCTAATGTTAGGATGCTAACACGCTAAACTAAGACCATGAACATGGCAAACATTGCACCTGCTAAACATCAGCATGTTAACATTGTTAGCATGCTGACATTAGCATTTAGTTTTGTTCGAGTTTCTTCTATTTCTTTTTAATATTGAACAAAGATCTGGTTTTAATAGTTTTGATGCATGCATCAAACTAACTTGTAGTAGCTACTTTTGTTATTTTGTTAGACGCGTAAACGCATTGCACATTGCATGCACCCCACTCATTACATTCACTCATTCGCCCGCTGCAACCCAACTCAGCAAGTAAGTGGTTATGGACATGTTGTGAATAATATGAAGCTCGTTGAAGCAAGTCCAAGCCTAGGCGTCCATTATGGCTTAATTACCTGAAAGCCAAGACAGATACAGAACCCTACAGGCCAATCAGCAACACAAATGTCACCTGAGCTCTCTCACAAACGGTGAAATGTATGTGTTTCAGTATGTAGTGTTCTCAGGAATCCGGAAATATGTCAAAGCATGTACATGGAGCAGGTTCTCACTTCTTGAAAGTGCTGTACTGTATTATGAATACAAGGGTCCTCACCAGTAAGTAAGTTCAATCCTGTGTGTGTGTGTCTTTACCAGCTGTGATATGTTGTTGATTATGACCAGGTAGGACCAGGCGTTTCTGAAGCTGAAGTTGGCTTCATCATAAACCCCACAGAGCTGACAGATCCTGCAGACAGAAAAGGAACCAATCAGCTTCTCAGATCGAGTTTTTTTTTTTTAAATAGAAACGTAGCATTTCCCAAACCCTAGTCATGAACTTTGACCCTAAAGACACAACATGTAGACACTGTTGTTGCTGCTGTTACTGTTGGAGAGATGATGTGACTACAGTATGAACAGGGCTATTACCGTGGTTATAGTTAGCAACTTTGCTAACTTTTATCATTGTGTCACTAGCATACAGTGTTATAACTACAGTTACAACACTATCACCATGGTTACAGTAGGAAACTTACAGCGCTATCACCGTGGTTACAGGTCTGACCACAGTGTACTGGAGGACTCCCAGCTTACACCTGAACAGCAGCACCCTGACAGAGGAAGAGAGAGGAAGACTTTAACATCCATCCATCCATCCATCCATCCATCATAGAGTGACCCCATATCTGTCCCCCTCTTACTCTCCCATGGGCCATGGCGGGCAGCAGCAGAGCGGGGGCAGGTGTGGCTGCTGCTGCTGGACCTCCAGCATGAGCACCAGGCTCGGGTACTGGTTACTGAGGAAGTTCAGCAGGAACACCAGGAAGTTGTAGATGACGTAGGCCTCGTAGCACTCCCTGCACGTGTCCACGTAGATGGCCAGACTGGGATAGCGGAGAGCCAGCCACTGGACGGGAGGCAGAAGAGGAGAGAGGGACAGTAGGCAGAGGATTTCTTTTTATATGTAGACGTGATAATTTAAACATTTATAAAAGATTTAGTGATGCAGAGATTATGCAGGAGTCACTTAAGAGAAAGAAACGTGGATATGCTACCGAGGAGCGTCATTACATTCACTGATAACAGAACACAGAAGGGTGTGTTTGTGTGCAACGTGACCTCCGGTCTTGTGACACTATCCCATTGTCTCCAATTAAGGCCTGTTGCCATGGCAACATAATGTAATAGAGTGGACGGATGTCGCTTCCTCTGCGTGTGTGTGTGTGTGACTCACACTGTCCAAACTGTAGATCGGCACCATCCATAGTATTCTGGCGGAGAAAGACAGAGAAGAAGAAGAAACAATGAGTCGTCTTTTCTGTTCTCATTGACGTCAGCTGTTCCTTTTAAAGTAACTTAAAGTGTAAGTGTGTGTCCACCTGATGATCGGCCTCTGCAGCTCAGGCTGGGTGAAGTGCACTATGTGCTGCAGAATCCCCCACAGTGAAATTGGGATGGTCAGAAAGACAAACACGCCGGCTATGAACCAGGCTTTACTGTGAGTCCCAACCTGGAGAGACAGAGAGAGACAGCATGTGTTTTTAAGACTCCTAAGAGATGCAGTTCTTGAGTGCTGTAAGCGCCAGGGTGATGTTTCAGACAAACAGACAAAATCCTCACTTAGTCAAGTTGGAAGGTCCAAATTTGGTGAAAGGGGCAGCTGGTCTGGGCGGAAGTGATAAAGAAGGAAGTGTACCTTGTCCTTCTGCAGCTCCCAGATGCAGAGCGGCAGCACGGCCACCAGCAGAAGAGCGTAGAGAACCAGAACCAGCGGGCGGATCCACCTCCTCCACTCTGCACAGGAACACGGCATGACGACTGCTTCACCCTCAGCGTCGACTATAGGCACATCCTAAACCACAGGCCACACCTGGAAGACAACCAGTCAGGTTATTAGAGTGAAACAGGTAAACTTTTATCTGCATTATGTCCAGTTTTTCTAACTTTTTAAAGGTGCATTTTAAAGGCGGTTTATTGTAAGTCGCTTTGAAGTGACATAGAAGTGACATTATATGCAAATCTGAATTAGCTAAAATTGGACTGTAGCCCACAATAATACCCTCCAGCCATCGAACAAGCTAATTTACTGACCAGAGCAATACACTTCAAATATACATACAGTATATACTTAAAGTAGGATAAAAGAAAAATATGAATATAATAATAATAAATATATAAACATTTTTTAAATCTACTGGAAATATTGCTGTCAGAAATACTGTAGTGATCATGACTTCAGCACCACACAGTCCATATAATGTGAAATAACACATTTTTAACTCGTTTTTCATCCATTAAAGTTGAATATTTCCAGCAAGAAGACCTTGTGAGGTCGCTAACATTATTTAACGTTAATGAAACACACATCGTTTCAGTAATATTGCTTCCTTCTTCAATAATATTTCAACATAAGTACCAAATATTGACTAACTCTTGTGTTCTACAGGTATATGACATTAAAAACAAAGATTATATACTATATTGTGTAATATTGCAATGTCATGGACGTTAAAAATGCCTTAATATATTGAATTGCTCTACATAATTAGCATAAAATGCAATGAGGTCACTATAAACGTACCATTAAACACCACATAGTCATTACACACCAATATTATAGAGATATTACAGTGGATTTTTCGCTAATAAACATCAAATATGGACATTTATCGACTAGACAGTGAAAACAGGTAGTTGCAGGAATAAAACACTTGACGAAATGATGAATTAATGTTAAATATTGAAAGATTTGGACCGTTGAAGCTGAAGATGTTCAATTCAGAGTGACAGTTGGCCTGTTTTCCTCCTCAGTCCCGTTTCTGTTACCAGGCAACGCATCTCTCCGCCCGACCACACACGCGCGCGCTGTTACCGTTTGATCCGCTCAGGCCTCCGATCACACCCTGATCACCTCCCTGATCGATCATTAATCCGTCCAGGCCGGTCACACAGCCGACGGCTTCAGGCTGCAGCAGCTGTCCGGAGTTTGTCCGCCTGTTTCCCGTGTTCACGCGCCCACGTCACGTGGAGGAATCTCAACCATCAGTCACGTGGTGGACAGAAAACCGGCACAAACAGCGCATTCACCCTACAAATTAAATTAAAATCTTAATTTAAGGATATTTTTATACACAATCCGTCCACAATTTATTTTGTACTTATTTTTAAAATGTTTTAAGCCTTCTCCAGACTGCCAGGAACAAAACTCTGGTGGGTAAACAAACAGGAGAGCTTTATTTCACTGAAACACTGAACGTAGGTCTACCACAAACACACAACATAAACAAAGAGGGTCCTGAAGGTAACACAGGTGTATTAAAACCATATCTCGAGGCCTATACATACAATCCTCCTCCTCCTTTAGTTAAAATCAAAAAGAGAGACACTACCTGGCGGAGATTATTTATCTTCATCCGGTTGTTTTGGTTTTAACTGAACCACAGTTCAATGCAGCCATGTTTAGCCATGCTAGCAGAGGGATGGCAATGTCATGTTGGTCCACTTTGGTCCAGACTGAAATATCTCAACATCTATTGGATGGATTGCCATGAAACTTGGTTCAGACATTCAATTCAATTCAATTCAGTTTTATTTATATAGCGCCATATCATAACAGCGTTATCTCAGGGCACTTTGTCATAAAGAGCAGGTCTAGACCGACTCCTTATGTGTACAGAGACCCAACAATTCCCACCAAGAGCAGCACAAGCAACAGTGGCAAGGAAAAACTCCCAACATTCATGTTCCCCTCAGGATGAATTGTAGGAACTTTGGTCATCACCTGACTTTCTATCTAGCGCCACCATCAGGTAACAAAATAATTTGTCCAATATTGTTTATGAACCAAAACCTGCAAAATTACTACGTGTTTAGAGCTAATTGGCAAATGTTAGCATGCTAACATGCTAAACTAAGACGGTGAACATGGTAAACATGTTAGCATTGTCATTGTGAGCATGTTGGCATGCTGATGTTAGCATCTAGCTCAAAGTGCAGCCTCACAGAGCTGCTAGCATGGCTGTGTTGTTACAGTGTGGAGAGCTTCAGCTGGAGACCATATGACTGTGTGTGTGTGTGTGTGTGTGTGTGTGTGTGTGACTTTACAGCATCTCTTAATTGTGGGCAGTGTACTGGAAAATTATTCAAAGCACACATTTAGACTCTCAGACCCTAATCCAAACCAAAACAGACTTTTGCAGGAGCTTTGAGAATATAACTTTATAGATAAATACAAATGTATAATTTAATTTTTCTATAAAACTCTTTGGTAATTCATTCCTTCCACTTTGAAAAGATGTTTTGACAACTATACTGGCCAGATTTCAGTGAAATTTGCTGTGATATTCCTGATGCCCAGAGGAAGAATCCTTTTGTTTACACCCAGATAATTGTTTTAGCGCCACTATTAGGACCATCTATAAAGTCTTAGTCCTGCTAGCAGTGGCTAAGTATGTTGTTCACTCTGTCAGTAGTTTCATATAGTGGGATGTCATGAAAACTTCAGCCTATAGGGTGTTAACCACATATATAGAGTACTGTTATTATAACGTAATAACTAATAATCAATGTGTTTAAATATATCACTTAGTTTTACTTATTCACTTACTTACTTGTATTCATATCAAATGTTAAGTGTTGCATGCAGAGGCCCACAGAGAGACTGTGTGTGTTAGAGAAAGGATGGGGCTCCTGCAGTAGTGGAGGGATCCAGGCTCATATCATTAGGGAGTTACCCATCCTGGGCCTCTCTAATGGGAGCACATTGTACAGGGAGCTCTATATGCCGTGCATGTATCTGTTCGGCCTCGCTGATACTACTGCTCATGATAGCTATGCCACAACTGTAATCGCTATCTGACTACATCGGCAGGATATGGTCTCGCTGCTGTATTACTGGTGGACTCCCCCAGCCACCTGCGTGCAGCAGCGTGCAGCCTTTCTTTTATCTCCCACCTCACTCACATGTGCCCTGCCGTCGACAAGGACAGGTAGCGGCCGAGATGGGCTCTGCGTAGGCCTTCTCATGCCAGCTCCGGTCATAATCTGTGACGAATGACCAATTAATGTGAACTAGACATCAGCGGACATGTGCTGCAGAGCTGTCCACAGACACAGGTGTTCATTCTCACCCCCACAAAAGCCCTACTGTACTGTTACTCTTGGCCCCAGTCACAGACAGACCCTTGCTCTGTGTGGCTGGACCCTTTTGCAAAAGCTAAATGAATAAACCATTTAAAGACAAGTATTTCTGAGACTTTATTTCAGATTTCCACCACAAGGGGATGCTAGTGCGGTTTTAGACTTCAGACTTGTTTTATTTCTTTACAGGTAGAGAGGTGCAATGTAATTTTTTACATATAAAACATAATGGAAAATACACTACATGGCCAAAAGTAAGTGGACACGCAAACATTACGTCCATATGTGGTTGATGAGCATCTCATTCTCATTAATCTGCTGCTATAACATCCTCCACTCTTCTGGTTTCAGGCTTTCTACAACATTTTGGAACCTGGCTGCAGGGATTTGCTCCCATTCAGCCACAAGAGCATCAGTGAGGTCCAACACTGATGTTGGGTGATCAGGTCTGGCTCGCAGTCCGTGCTTCAGTTAATCCCAAAGGTGTTCAGGGCTCTGTGCAGGTCAGTCAACGTCTTCCACACCAAACTGGGTAAACTATTTCTGTATGGCACTGGCTTTGTGCACAGGGACATTGTCATGTTGGAACAGGAAAGGTGCACTATGGTACAAAAGCCAATGTAAGCTGTAGCACTAAGATTTCACTTCACTGGAACTCAGGAGCCCAAACCATTAAAAACAGCCCCAGAACAAAAGTAAAGAAAGTAAAGTTTTGGCCATATAGTGTATAATATATATCACCATACAATTATTAGTCTATAATAAAATATAATATTTATAATGAATAAATACAACATGAAAAGGTAAAAACTAAACATCAGTGGAGTGATATAGTGGTTATCACACACAGAGTCACACAACAACGTCTCTCGGTGTAGATGTGTTGGATGTCCGTGTTCATTCTGGTCCACATGAAGACTTGGACTCTCTCTCTCTCTCTCTCTCTCTCTTAGTGGTCAGTGTGTTTGTACTACAGGCTCGTCCCGTGGTGGAGAGGCAGCATACTGTTGGAGAGAGAGCCAGAATAACACCAACAACACAGACAGGACTGGAGAGAGAGAGACAGGTGGAGGGGAAGACAGAGGGGGGGTTTGATTAAAGGGGTACTCCAGCAATTTAATGTTGTACTTCGCAAGAGACAGATTTAAAAAAGAATGGTCAAAACATCGGCCGAGATGTCCTGATATTTAGTCTCTATAATCATTTAAGCTCCATAAACAGCTGAAACTACCTTTCCCATAATGCAACCAATGGCATAATTTCCTTTCACCCTCCCTGTCCGTGGCCATGTCTTTTAAACTCCAAGTCTCCAAGCCAAAGCCAAATTCAGTATAACATTGTCAGGGTTATGTTCTCAGACCTTCGCTCCCCCAGGTTGTTTTCAAATGCAGGCGAACTCCTCATGACGAGTTAACTGACCTTTAAAGTCATTGGGGTGCCCCTTTAAATAGACATGTCACTTCCCACAAGCCATTTATCAAAGGTCACGACCTTTCTATGTTTAGACATTTTATCAAACTCTATCCCCAAAACATCTGATAATGTCTTTCTCTCTGTCTCTTTCTCTCGTTCTGTTATATCTATGTCTCACGCCCTCTGACCCTGTAACCTCATTGTGATGTCACACTGGCATCAGCTGTTTGGGCATTCACTATCAACACACACACACACACACACACACACACACACACTCAATATTTAGTTTTTACCTTGAAGCAGTTTTTGAACTTCTTGGAGACAGAGTAGAGGATTATGGGATTGATGCAGGAATTGATGGTTGCCATGTTGATGCTGAGGTAGTCGAGCACCAGCAGGAAACTGCAACCACAGAAGAAGAGTCCACTTTTCATGAGCTCAGAAAAACAGCCCTGTTTTCAGCTTTGTGACAATGCATTTTCTAGCTGATCCAAGGGGGGGCGTTAAAGAGTTTATTTAGCTTAAGAAGGAGGAGGATTTTCTCAACACATAAATTAACACATCTTTCAGTTCATCATAACGTTTTGAAAGGTAACTAAAGCTGTCAGACAAATGTTGTGGAGTAAAAAGTACAATATTTGCCTCAGAAATGTGGTGGAGTAGAAGTATAAAGTTGCATAAAATGTGTCACTCAAGCGAAGTAAAAGTGCCTTGAATTTATACTCGAGTAAATGTAAAAAACTACAAATTAAAAGGAAGAGAAGATGACACCAATGAAAGTACAACAGGTACAAATTACGCTATAGATGATTTTAAAGCTGCAACCAGAGAAGAGGTGAAAAAAAACTACAAGAGAGGAAGAACAAATGGCATTAAAACTACAACAGAGATGAAGAAATGTACAATAAATACCTTTTGCCGAGTTCATTTTCCTTTGCACTGCATGTTGTTTTGTGAATGTGTGTGTTTCTACACCTACTTTAACAGTTCGCAGCGGTGTTCATCATGGGATTTGTAGACGTTCCTCTTCAGCAGGCGACTCAGATGAAGCGGAAACCAGCACAGAGCAAAGATCAACACCAGGCAGAACACGGCTTTAGCTACTTCTCTACGCTGCAGAGAGAAACTTGCCTTAGAAGCTGACTTGTGTTTTATCATCAAAAATGCCAGTCCTTGTATCGTATATAGTTGTGAATGTGTGTGTGTGTGTGTACCTGTTTAAGGTGTTCACTCAGTGCGATCCTCAGACTTCCTTTCTGGTGTCTGAGCATCTCACAGGTCATCAGGGCGTAGAAAACAGCAGAACAGGCCAGAGGTACGCAGAAGTAGAAGCCAAACAGCCACCAGTCCTTTGCATCCCGGTAGAACTGGAATATGGAGAAACACACTTGCAGAACATTCTACAACCATCAAGTCAGAACCTATAACCATTCTATAGACCCACGGGACTTTTTGAGAACCATCATTAGAAACTGTTTTAACTCCAGAGCCTCTCTAAACATCTTTAGAACACTTGATAATACTCAAGTCTCAGACTCTTCAGAAAATCCAGAATCTAGAAAAACCCTTTTCAGCCTCTCTAAACTAAAAAATAATATAAACTCCAAATCTATAGAACATCTCTGAAATTGTGTTAAAGCGCTCTAAAAGTTTTCAAGACTGCCTGTGATTCCATAAGTTTTACCTTAGTATATAGAGAATACTCAGAAAGTTTCGAAATCCTCAAGAATTCTCTGAAATCACAAAAACTCTCGCAACATTTCTCATTCATTCTCTGTTCTAGAACCTCTATAACTATACAGAACCTCACAATGCTCTAGAACTAATAACAATATACATACGGCATGGCATGCCATTCCAATTCTAGAATTCTTGTGAAATTCTAGAACCGTCAAACATTCTTGGGTATCATGTTACAATTTAAAACTTATTTTCAACATTCTAGAATCCCCAAAACAATCCTCACTGAAATCCTCAAACATTTCTAGAACCTTAAATAACTGTGGAACCCACATACAGTTTTACAAGACCCATAACCTCCTAGAACCTCTGTAGCATTCAGGAATGGATTGGACCTAAAATCTTCGAGGACACGGTGGAACCATGAGATGATTCTTGCGCAATGTGCCATTCTAGAACCTCCTTTAGCTACCAGGACCACTGGATCATAATCTTAGTCTGGAACAGCTAGCTTGTTCGTAAACTCAACTGCCTTGTTACATCAAGATTTTAATTTCAAGATTCAAATACCTTCAGGCAACTGGAATATTTTGTATAGTTGTATAGTTTTGTAAAGTATTTACTGACTGTAGTTAAAAGGATTTGAAAAGACCATGTCTAAAGACCGATAGCAGGTCAGCTGACCCAGGTTCAGTTTTGGGTGCCTGGGCTGACTGTGTTAGGTCCAGTCGTGGAGATATAAACAGGATATGATGTTCTAAACTATCTGAGTTTAAGAGAATTTTCCCTGAAACACAACAACAAAGAGATCATGGAATGGACCAAAAGGTCCATTTATTTTCCCCACAGAGACATTTATCATAGAGATATGTCGGGATCAAACCCCCCCACCCCACTCTATGCCTTTACCCATGACCTATTCAATTCCATTACTTCTCTTCATTATCTTATGGGAATTAATTGTGTAAATTCAACTTTTTATAGACGTGCTGTAAACACGCACACTCACAGTCATGAAGGGCGTCTTGGGCTGTAGCATGCAGGTCGTTATGGTAACGTTCTTGTAGTCGAAGGTGACCATGTTGAAGCCGACGGCCTCCGGCACGGCCAGCGCCATGGACAGCAGCCAGATCACCACGATCTCCACCGCCGTTATCGTGGGAACACCTGTGCCCTGCACCCGTGACCAGGACGCCACCGCACGATACCTGGGTACAAGGGTATTCCTTTTAATTATTTATCCTTTCTGGATGTGTAATCAAGGTTATCATGGGGAACTGTCAGTTCATGCAACCATGTAAATTGCTAAAGTGGCATTATTGTCACATGTAAACATAAATCATTTCTAATTGACTAATCGTTATTAATTGATAAATATTGGGGTGTTTTTTTTCCATATCTCCCCAAACATAAATACTAGATATCACAGGGTTATAATGTGACTAAGTCCATAGGTAATAATAAAATACCATTTATATTCCACCTCATCTGATCCCTTTGTGGCTGCATGCCTTCATTGTCCTATAGTGCTGTGCCCTAAGTTTACGTTAATCTCACTGAGGGTCCTCATAGGCGTAGTAATTACAAATGTGTGTATGTGTGTTACCTGTCCACACTCAGAGCACACAGGTTGAGGACGGTGATGCCGACTGACGTTTTCTGCAGGAAGGGAAACAGCTTACAGAGGAACAGACCAAACGCGCTGTCGGCAAACGGCCACCGCATCGCCAGGAGCTGCACGCACACACACACACACACACACACACACACACACACACACACACACACACACACAGATTAACATTATCAGTGTCAGTGGGATATTTTAGTGCTCTTATCAGTGTAACACTCAACCTCCTGACTGAGACACACAACACACACAGCTAGCATAGGAAGTTGTTTTGTTCCCCATAATGCACTTCTGCTCCTGTAAACTAAGTGCATGAGTAACAACACACTGAAGCTCTGCACCTTGTAGACGTTGATTGGTATGTCAATGACGATGTATATCAGGTCTCCGAGGGCCAGGCTGGCTATCAGAGCGTTGGGTCCATTCCTCATGCTTTTATTTTGGTAGATAATCCTGAGCAGGGTGGCGTTTCCAATGATCCCCACAGCAAATATAACACAGGACAGCACCGTGTTGATGAACTTAAAGGCTGTTTTTATTGATGTGGCCTGCAGGCAGCTAGGGGGCGATACCGGGCGCATATGAACCGTCATGGAGGAGTTGGAGGAGGACGAGTGAGACCAAAGCTTTCTTTTATGTTTGTGTTCTGACTTTCCTGGTCTGGGCTCCAGTGAGGACGGGGGCTTGTTCACAGTCTCTTGCACCAGATGTGTCTGTCCGTCTGAGGTCTGGATACGATGGTCCGTCCCCGGCCCTAGAGGTGGGTCGGTGCCATGGAAACCTGGCAGGTGCGACGTCCTCAGATCTGACAGAGATGGCTCAGATGAGACGTTGCTGTGGCAACCGACCGGATCGACAAACACCAAACACCAGACAACCAGCAGCATCGTAAACATACCAGGCATGGAAGGGATTCTAGAACCCAATCTGGGTCCTGTTCTGGAACCCGCTTTGATTCCAGAACCCCTTGCTGAATCCACTTTTGTGACTTCAGAAACCATCCTGTAGCTTGCTGTGACTCCCAAACCAATTCCTTCAGAACAGATTCTAGAACCCAGTTTATTACTGAATGTATTCCGGAATCAGTTCTAGAACCTTCTCCGATTCCACAACCTTTTCTAAAACCCCACTGCTGTGACTCCACAATCAGCTTTGGAGTAGGTTCTAGAGGCTCTGGAAGTTGATTGGACCACAGTAGAGATGGTGTTATGGGTTCTCAGATGGGTTTTGGTGATTCGGGGCTCTGAGAAAATCTGGAGAGCAAGACGAAAACAAAACGTGGTTGATTAGAAAGCACAACTTTGCAGAATTATGACAACGCATCTTAAAATGTGCAGACTGCTGGGTTTTTACAGATAACAAGAGCTCAGAAGTCTGAACTTACGTTGTCTTTCTGAACTCTGGATGCCTTTCATGAAATGCTGCATTAAAGCGTTTAAACCAACGTTAACTGAGACTGAAGCAAAACAGTAAAGCTGCAGGTGGTAAACAAAACAATGAGCTGAAAGACACTAAACCGCGACCCCTTTCACATCACACACAGTCATTTGATCCATCGTTAATATAAAGATATTAATGATAGCAGCTTTAAGAATGCCCCAGCAGCTCGCTCTCAGTTTCACCTCATAAAATGTCTTTTTAACGACTCAAACCTCGGACTGTTTGGACTGTTATAACTCAGTTTATTTTGAAAGATATGTTTGAAAGAATGACATGTTTATTAAAGGTTATAGGTTCACAGCTTAAAAGCGTCTGAGTCGAAGGCAATACAAACAAAATCATGTCTCAAACATATACTTTGAGTCACTGCAGGGAGCTATAGAAAATCATTACTTTTATTTAATTTTGCTCTTTGCAAAAACTAAAGTAATGAACTATACTGCCCAACCACATAGTTTAACTCGAAATATGGGCACATTGCTGGCTTCAGCTATCTGTTAAATGACCTTTGCCTGTCAGGTCACATGACAGAAATGCAACAGAGATAGATTCTTTTGGAAATCTTAAAGAAAGTTGTGAAAAAAAAATTTCACTCCTCGCTTAAAATTCAAACTTGCATCTGGATGGATGCTAACAAAGCAACAAAACATAAAATTTAAATCTCACCTGTTTGTGTTTTTCTGTCAGATTAAATCCCTCCAAACTGTTCGCCTCAGTGTTAGAGAGAGGAGGAGGAGAAGAGTGTGCTCTGAGCTAATGAACTCTATGTGATGGAGCTCAGTTTTAACTCTCTCTCTCTCTCTCTCTGATAGGCGAAAAATGCTCGCACGCCCCCACTACTCCACTGTCTCTCACCCCCTCCTCACTTTTCTCCCCCCTCCCTCCTACATCTGCTTTATCTTTCACTAGCAGTCTCGTCACACTTTCTCTCCTCTTTCCTCCCCCCTTTGTCACCTCCTCACCTCCTCCTCCCTCTTCTTCTCCTCTTTCAGTCGGTCAGAGTGGAACATCTCATAAACACATTTCTTCCCATTTAAGAGTTTGTTCGTAAAGCACTGTTGTGGAAATTGAGGCAGTACAGTTTATTACTGCATTTAAACAATAAACTTTATTTGAGTGTTTGAACACGAGTGATGCCAGACTCCAGGCTCCGTTTATTAAAGTCGTGCTCTCTGTCAGACTGTGCTGAAAACATTTTCTTTACTTTATTCTTTTCTGATTTAAACATATTTCAACAAGGAATTCATTTCAGTTCAACCATTTGTTTAAATGTCTCTTCAACCATCAAAGTAATATTTTTCTTTTCTTTTTTTTTAAATGCATGTGAGGATGGTTTCCACAATGTTTTGATCACGTTTTGAACATGCAAAAGTTTTGTAGTTTGAACATTTACAGGGGTAAATAATACATTTAATTAAAATGTTATCAACAGGAAACTTATTAAAAAGGTTTAAACTTGCAATATGTGACTTTTCGGCCAACTGGGTGCAGCAGAAACACACAGTAAACACAACACTGACGTCACATTTTAAAGTGAGACAAAACACACCGTCAGTCAATGTTCTGATTGATGATCCTGGAGCTGTCTCACTGCCGTCCATGGCCTGCTGTGACACTGGAGAGGTTTAAACATCTGTCAGCGACACGCAGCCTGTGTTTACACATCTGGAACACACGTGTGTGAGTCACAACCAAACCTACAGATGTTCATCCATCTATCTGTCTGTCTGTCTATCTATCTATCTATCTATCT
>LKNJ01003995.1:17488-22488 GCA_002120245.1 Maccullochella peelii
TGTGTGTGTGTGTCTGTGTGTGTGTGTGTGTGTGTGTGTGTGTGTCATTAGTTTGTTACAGTAAATGCAGAGATAAACGGATGAAGGCTCTACGTGACTTGAACCACGTAGGCTTTCGCAGTTAGTGAATTTGAATGTTTTCCCAAATCTGTGACCCGGCATTGTTATTACATCAGTCTTCTTCTTCTCCTTCTTCTTCTTTATTATTGGTACATTATTGGCATTTTATTTAATTTAATTTACTCTCCTTCCTTTCTCCTCTCAGAGTTTTGCCTCTCGTGCATTTGTGCTGTCTGTGTTCTTCCTCTTCCAGGTTCCCATGATGAAGAGGAGGTCGTGTGGCTGCGGGTCCAATCTGTTTGACGACACCTGAAGTTGCTCAATGTCCTCCCACATCCAGATTCTTCTTATATGTTTACAATCTATTTATAATGTTGTCGTCCAGACACACAACATCTATTTCCTGTGTGTCCGTTCTGGGAGAGGGATCCCTCCTCTGTGGCTCCTCCTAAAATTGACTTTGACATTTTATGACATTTTACTGCCAGAATTCCTTAAACAGGGCAATAATTGTTCAAATTCAAAACCAAGAGACACTTTTGAAGACGTTAAATGAGATATTGAGTTAAAGTTTGTTTGGAAATATGTGCGTTTAATGTGCATTTTGTATAAAGAAGTTAACTTATTCACTTATAATGCATTTAGGGTTTTTTTTTTTTGGAGGCACCATCTAGTGGCCATTAGTGCTTACAGCACTTCAGCATTGGCTTCAAAACAACAGTATTACAGTAAAATTAAAATCTGCTGTTGTTATGCTAACCATGTTGCTGTCATTTTAGGTGTATGCTAGTAGCAGAAAAAAGTATTAGTTTTAAAGAATTTTGAGTTATAAATCTGCTCCTGTTATCAGCAGTGTGAGAACGAACAGCTTAACAGGCGTTAACACAAGGGGGGGATATTTATTCTAAATTAATTAAATGTTTTATTTTACCTTTTCCTGCGTTTACTGCAGAGATGAAAAGGAGATATATTGTAATTGTAAAGACTGTGGCCTCTGCAGTTATGTTATTAGTCTCAACTAGTGGAAGCATTGTGGGGAAAAAAACATGTTTAATTCTGGCTTTTCTCTTCAAAAGCACTGCTGGTTAATGGACAAATTACACTTGAAGCTAATTAGAACGAGAAGAACAAACAAGCCAAAATCAAAAAGAGTCTCATCTGACAGCAAATCAAACCCAGATACTCAGTGAACAGCAGGAAACAGCCTCTCTGTCTCAGCTGCTGCTGATTTCCAGCCTGAACATGAAACTTTATTAGACACTCTGCGACTCTTTGAAGAAAAAGACATTTACAACCACACACAGACGGAGTTTCCATCCCAGCTGTGGTGAGATGGAAAAGTTTCCTCCTGAAAGAAAGTGTGCGTTTGTACAAAATACTGCTTTGTATATATTTGTCAATGTTTTAATATACAGTTACGTCTTTACCGTATTGTTATATTAATGTGTTGCTGAGCTGATGCTCTTTGTTAACTTTAATTAATGAGGATTTGAAGATATTAGTTGTTCTTTGTGTCTGCGTTAATGAGGGAAAACAATCTTTCGTGTTTTCTGAATGGAACCAGGCAGCAGGGAGGAGTTGGCAGGGTGTTCGTGTTGGAATGCGGCCTTTCGTGCGTTGCCATGGTGACTGCGTAACTCGGCAGCGGAGGAAAGAAACTCTTGAACACGAAGTTTGTTTTTACCTGCGGTGAGTTTCTGCTATTGTCTGTGTGTGTTTTACCTTTAATATTCAGAAGGGTAGTGTCGTTAGAAAAACCCGGGTTTGTTCATACGGGTTTCCTTAAAAAATAAGGTTTGTAAACGTAGTTTGAGACCGTGAGGTTTTACGTGCGTGAGTTATAACGGTTAGTGCAACTTTAGCTAGGCTAACCGTTAGCCTAGCTTAACTTTAGCGAACACATTTTTAGGTTAATTTGCCTCTTTTCAATCCAAAGAATCCAGTATTTTTAGGCCATGCCTGCCATGCAAAGTTAACAGGAAGATAACCTGTTCAGTAGAGGATGTTATCCCCAATTTAATTTTTTTATTTATTAATTTCACAGTTTCACAAAACAATCTCAAATCAAGGTTCATTAACTAGCTAGGTTTTCTCTGAGCTCTGTAGCTGTCATGACAATCCACAACCCTTAAGTTAAGCAAGAAAACAGTATTTAAATAGAATAGTTTCACAAAACAATTCCAACTCAAGGTCCACTTACTGTACTGGTATTTTCGTGAGCTTTCAGCCATATCACATGGTCTTTGCTCAGATAATGTCCTAGTCCCCAGACTGTAGTTATTCTTTGGCATTAATACAGCTGATTACCTGTAGCTTAACTTTATCTGTCACATTAACTTACATTTTATTTGATTTAACAGGAAACTTTGATCATCCTAAGGAAAGATATCATGTAAAATAAGTAACAAAATACAGCTGTATTATATATAACAAGACCTGTAAATTTAACAGTGTTACAGTAAATTGATATCAAGAGTTTTAAAAGGAATAACTGTATGAGATCATGAAAAATGTACAGAAAATGATTATTAGATATAATAACAGAACAAATCCAATAGGACTCCAGATGATGGTTGTTGTGTTTCTCCTTTACGTTGACTGGCAGGTGAAGATGAACGCAGCGGTAACACGACGGCTCGCCGGGTCTTTTCTACCCGAAATTACTACCAACAGCAAGAAACGGAGGAGAAGTACTCAATACAGGTAGAGTACAACTGCAGTGCTCTAATAACAAAAGTGTTAAAGAAAAAACAGACAGGAAATTACATATAATACTCTTCTGCAAAACTGTTAAGAGCAGCACTTGAGTTTTTTTCTTTTGGTGATCTGGAAATTGAAGATTATTCTACAGCTGAGTTGCATAAATGAATAAATAAAAAAACAAACAAAATGTGTGTGTGTGGTCAGCAGGATGAAGCAGGAGAAGGCGTCTCTCCAAACTGGATCGGTATCGGATAAATCGGCTCAGATCCTCTCCAGGGAAGAGATTGCACTGTGAGTTCCCCAGGTGGATTTTGGCACACAAAAATTTTGTTGTGCTATCTTACAATCAATATATAGTAAATGTAAGTTAAAGTGTGTTGCCGATGTAACCGGTTAGAAGTCGAAGTGGCTATGAGGTTCTTAAAATGTATGGAAAAGGTCTTAAAAAAGGTCTTATAAGGTATTAAATGTAACTTCAGGATTCCTGCATATATACCCTGTAAGTTTCCATGTATGTATCAATAGATAATACTCTCATCTTTTCGGTCATTTTCAACAAATAATTCATGTGCTACACATGCCTGAGTATACAACTGGGACCATAACAGTATCTCCCTTCCTTCAAACAATGTAATAAATCATTTAAAAAATTGATTAAAAATAGTCCATTTGTTTTAATTTAGGCAGCAGACCTGGGTGTTAAAGGGTTTAAGTATTTTATTTTGACTAGTGAGACAAGAGACAAAACACAGTTACAGTGAGTATTCAGTATGAAAGGTAAAGCACTACACCCTGACTTACTGCAGCTGTAATCTCACTGATAAAGAAGGTTAGTGCGTCCTCCGCTGCCGAGCACAGAGATCAAGGTTCAATTCTAATATTCTGCTTTTCATCCCTCCTTCTTCATCTCACCTCTTCCTTCATTCTCCTGTAATGTCTGCTGCTCGCTCACCTCTCAGGTTCAGAAACAGTCTGAAGCAGAACACCTGTGTGGAGATGCTTCTGGAAGGCTGTCACAGGTATCTCCCTCTCTGTCTGTCGTCAGCGTATCAGTGATCATCGAGTACTGTTGTTGAATTTTTACGGTAATTTAGGTTATGGTTTGGGGTTTGGTTCTAGTCATGGGTTCACTTCACCCTAGTCCACTATTTTACTATCAAATAAAATGCATGATGTCTTTTGTAGTACGAATTTCTAGTGAAGTCAGGCGGATTCATGGGAACTTCAGTCAGAATAAGTATTTTGATTGGCTGTCTGCTCTGCTCCCAGTGCTCATTTTAAATGAATCACTTATTGTCACTGCCTTGTGAACATAGAGTATTTCTCTGTCTTATATATCAACACACACAACAGTTTATTCTCTCATTGACTGTTGCAGCTCTCTCTCTCTCTCTCTCTCAGGTCGTTCTCAGAGCTTTTCTTCCTGCTGAGCTCTGATCAGGATCGGAGGGCGGCGGCTGAACCAGGTTCAGCTGTCACGCTTCAGACTCCGCTGGACGAACAATCGGACAAACTGGAGACGATGAGACTGCACCTGAGCCGGGCCGAGCAGGCTGAAAGGACTGGTACACACACACACACACACACACAATTCAATTTGTAATAATAGAAAATAATACATGAATACATACATACTATGTGTGCGAACTGATCAAATATGTTGAATTTATACTTAAATACATGCTACCTTGTGTTTATGATGTATGCCAAAATAAAGACTTAATCCCATCGCTTATGGTGAAGTTTAAATCAGTGGTCAGATTAATGTGTATGTGTTTCAATAAGATAGGTAACTGTAAAATTTAGGATTTTCTAAATGGAGTTTTGTTATTCACCATGCAAGATAGAATGACACGGCATTGGGGCTGGGAGGTTCTCCCTCACAGTGTTTCCTCTGTGTGTGTGTGCAGGTTCCTGGTCAGCGATGTGTGAGCAGCGTCTGTTTTTGGGTCGGTACTTCTCGGCTCCGGAGGATCTCTGGCTCAGTTTGCACTTCTACCACAGCTGTGTAGACAGACAGCAAGGAGGGAGCTCGAGACCGGCCACCGAGGCCCGGGCATGCATGGCTGAGCTCTACCTGCAACAAGGTGGACAGTACACACACACATATAAAGATTGGTGACTAATGAAGTAAGTAAAAACCTCCTCTGATGTCCCCTCTGTGGTCCCTCGGTCCTGCAGGTGAGCTGGAGCAGGCGAGGCAGCAGGCGGAGCTGTGCATGAATCAGGCAGATGAA
>LKNJ01003995.1:24988-54583 GCA_002120245.1 Maccullochella peelii
TACAGTAAATAAACAAAAAATGTACAGCTGTTTGATATATATTATATGTATTGTTTGATACAATCTCATTCCCTTGTTATTAATCAGATTATTGACATAATAAATACATAAGAGACATGTAAACCTGTATTTCTCTAATTTTAAGAGGAGCTTTTACTTACACAGCCATGATCCGAGCTAATCCAACATACTGTATCCATACACTGCATGTCAAGACAAAAGTCATAGTAATATTATAATAATATTCTGTTCAAATACATTTTAACTCACAAACATGATGGAAATTTCAGTTTTCTTCTGGGTTTGATTGTTGCTGTGAATGTAACACATGTTACACAGCTAGTGGACAACTTGGAAGTATGACATGTCAGATTTTGTCCTACACACATGAACGCAGCATAATGGTTACCACAGCTGAAAACAACACACATTATGTAATGCTGGAAATTGCAGATTTCCTAATCAGCGATCTGTCCACCAGATCACAGCTGCTGTTTGTAAGATAATTAGCTGATAAACAGACAGTAAACAAATCAGCATGTTTCAAACCATGTGGACAAACAGCAGACGAGGCAGTCCAGCCCTTCTGTCCTTCAGCTGTTCGTATGTTTGTGTCTGTTGAGCAGAACAGAGGAAATGATGATGAGGAGGAGGAGGAGGAGGATGAAGGTCTAAATGTCTTGTCACACCAGTAAAAGCCACAATGCTGAACTGTCGTTCTCATATTTTCAGAAAAGCACAATATAATACATTTTTTCTTTCTTTCCCCCTCAACATATTTTCAATTTGTGTTTACAGTTTTTATTTACTGTTGTACAGAATAAAAATGTTATATAAAATAGAATCTGTGATCTCATTTTTGGTTGCATAAAACTGTTGTATGATGGTTTTTGAAAGAAATTCACATTTTGTACACTGCTAGGAAACTCTGGTTCTGATACACATTACTGCCAGTAAAATTATGTAAATGGTTAGAAGGAAACTGGTACCATTTAATTAGTGTGTGTATATTATAAGACCATTAGAAGCATTTATTTATCTTACTGTACCATAATACATTGTTGACTATTGAAAGTAAACAATGCACATTTATTTTTCATTACTAATTCAACTTTGACTGTTGCTATGAGCATGTCTTTATGAGCTTTTGCATGCTTAATTATTTTTATTAAATTGACTCAATTGTACATCTTTGATTTAACTCATTATTATCATAAAGTTATTGATAATTATTTCCAATATTTATTTATGAACTTCCTTTGTTTATGAAAAACTATTAACAACCTTATTTAATTACAGTTTTTTAAAACTATTTCTGTTGGGTTTTTTATGTGTTGAAAATGGTTTGCTAAAAGTTTCATTGATTTGTTTGCATTTTTAAAAAAAAATGTAATATTTTTATTAAATTATTAGTATTTTACCAAACTGTATTTATTTAGTTAAAGTTAGTTTACATGATTAAGTAAAACATATATAGCATTATTTAGTTCATAGGTTGGAAATCGCTAAAGTTACACTATTAAATTTGTATTATTTCTTGTAAACATACTTTTGAAACATACTGTGTGTCTTTACATTACCTGTGCTGTAATGCTATACCTTATTTATGCTTTATTTACGGTATACCTGTATTGTACATGTTGCTTTTACCTGTAATACCGTAATTTTTAAAAACTGCTGCTCCTCTCCTTCAGTCTTTACGGTCTTGCTGTTGCCCACGTGTCCGGAAGTGGCTCCGCTTGTTCAGCCTCTGTTTTCTGACAGAAACACCAGAGAAGAAGCTGAGGAGTCGTAACTTCGGCCCGGCTGCTGTGACGGGGGCCGGCGGGGTGATCCGGTGAACCCCGGCGCTGAAACATGGGCCTCCTGGCGAGGATACGGAAGGAATGGTTCATCATCGGGATAGTGCTGGTCATCTTATCGGCCAAACTGCAGCCCAGCGTCGGTGTCAGAGGAGGTGAGTCGGAGTTTGAGAACCACTCAGTCACTTTTCATCAGGTCTTAACCTCCACTGAAGTTCACTACAGTCGCTAAAAAATAACTGTCCTAACAAACACCAGGTTCTGTGTTATATTAACTAACAGGTGAGGCTGTTTTCGGCATGTTGGTGCCAGGCTTGGACAGAGTTTCCTCTCTTTATAGTTACTTTTTGCTTATGGTGACACATGATCCCGTAGAGAAAAACTTGAGACATTTAATTAACCTTTAGGAGTCACTGGAATAATCGGCATTGGAATTTCTTACCAGCAAGCATTTTACTTTTAATAAATTGCTAACTTTTAGACTTTGGTTAACTCCATTTCGCCCATCGCCCCCCCCCCCCGGCACGGAAACTGTAAGAACTACAAGAAAATTGATCCAAAATGTTGAATTTCTACTCAAATACGCCGAGATAAAATTGAGATCGTATTGATTATGTTAACCCATAAATTGATGGTATAATAAATGTGTAAGTGTGTCAAAAAGGAAGTTTGCTGTAAATTTTGCCATTTTCTAAATGGAGTTTCGTTTTTCAAGCCCTCACAGTGGTTCCTGTGTGTGTGTTTCCTCCTTACCTGGCACTGTAATGACACGTTGCATTACCAGCAGTAATGTCAACACACTCCTCGGTTGGATGTCACTCACCGCTCGTGAGTGCGCGTGCACGATGACACTATGTCCTTTATTTTTTTATTTACTCATTTTTCAACTTAGCAGTGGATTTTGTCAGGTGTGATCCACCTAAAACTGCCGCAATAGCCCATACCTGATTCGTGACCATAGCTTGAGAAACCCCGTTGACATGAGTAGAAAGTGAAGTTTGTGATGTAGATCAAAAGGATTGTATCACAGTGGTAATTTCACTAGTTATTACCTTCACTGATAAGTGGACTCAGTAGGATCTGAGGCAGCAGAGATCAGTGCAGTCACGCCTGTAGATTAGATAAACTCCCGTGCTGCTCCTGTCAGGATGCTGCCTTCAGGTGCTCCTCAGCCAAGTGCTTTTGTTCAGAAATATTAACAAGATGGATCATGTAACGTAAAAGATTTCCCTGGTTGCTGCTGTCTCTTATTATAAATCAATCAACACAGAGCGAGTCTGTGATTTTTGGATTATTAATAATATTTCAATGGGCCTATTGTTTTTACTGTCCCTTCATATAATTGCATTGTGACTGAATTCATTAGGCGTTATAACCCTAACCTAACTCTCTCTCCCTGTCAGGTCCATTGAAGCCAGAGATCACCATAGCGTACGTTGCCGTCTCGCTAATTTTCTTCAACAGCGGCCTGTCACTGAAAACAGAGGTAAGACACCGATCGCCTCTCTGTGTAAACTCTAAATAATAATGATGGATCACACAGCTGCTGTGTGGGAAAAGATCAACGTGAGTAATAAAAGAGAAGTGATAGAAGTGTGTGTGTGATTCTCTCTGCAGGAGCTGACCAGTGCTTTGCTTCACGTCCGCCTCCACCTGTTCGTCCAGTCCTTCACGCTGATCTTCTTCCCGCTGGCAGTCTGGCTGCTGCTCAAAGTGCTCGCTCTGACCACCATCGACCAATGGCTGCTCAGAGGGTAGGGTGGGTGTGTGTGTGTGTGTGTGTGTGTGTGTGTGTGTGTGTGTGTTGAACAGACTTCCTGTGTGACGCATGACTATCAGTTTCCCACCAAAATCCAAAGTTTTCTATGAACTGACTGAAAAGAGACAAGCAGTCATGGTGTCATTGAACGCAGCTTTAGCCTTGTTGTCTTTTGGTTAAATGACCCTCCGCACCACACGGGGGCGTAATGCAATCAAACATCAACTCAATGAGACAGGAGGAACAACCAGGGGTGCATTCCATTCAGCTAATTATGCTTCTTCCCGCCCTCACTCCTCCGTCCTTCAGCCCAAATTGATCAAAGTCCCTTAAAATGCGTCTCGAAATCATCGGCGCGAGGAACCACAGTTCCTATTCTATGTGATGCAATGCTATAATATTAATTGCAGCTGAAACGATTAGTCAGTGAATCCCTTGGTTATAATAATAATAATAATAATAATTATTATTATTATTATTATAACGTTAGCCAATGGAAAGCACCCACATGTGTGTCAGCTCCTGACCTCTGACCTTTTTTAAGGAACGCAACAGAGGAAAGAAAACTGGCAGAAACAGATGATGATGATTCTTCTCCTCTTTTTCTGCATCCTCGTCTTCATCCTGTTGTTATGGTTGCCTAGGTTACAGACGGTGAGCTGCATGCCCCCTCCCGTCTCCTCTGCTGTGATTCTCACCAAGGCCGTCGGAGGCAACGAGGTAACACAGACACACACACACACACACACACACACACACACACACACACGTCTTTATCCTGCAGTGTTTGACAAATGGTGTAATATTGGAAAGTAATAAGCAGCGTGTTTTCATGTTGTCGTAGTGACTGTGTGTGTGTGTGTGTTTCTAGGCTGCTGCCATCTTCAACTCAGCGTTTGGAAGCTTCCTGGTAAGAAATCTTGAACGTGGAGTTTTCCTTTAAGCGAGTCGAGCAGTAATGAATCAGCAGCGTGAGGCTCTGTGGGGAGTCGAAGCTGTAATCGTGTCTTTCTCTCCTGCAGGGAATCGTAGTGACGCCGCTGCTGCTGCTGCTGTTTGTGAGTCACACATGAACTGTGATCAGTAATCATTACCTTTAAAGGAGGAGCAGTTTTGGAGAAATACTCTTGTTCGCTTGCTTGCTGAGAGTTAGATGAGAAGATTGATTCTCAAGTCTGTGCGGTTAATATGCTACGGCCGGGAGGCAGTTAGCTTAGCTTAGCACAAACACTGGAAAAAGGGGGAAACGGCTAGCCTGCCGCTGTCTAAAGGTAAAAACGCCTCTAAAGCTCACTAAATAAAATGTTATCTCTCTTTTTGTTTAATCTGCATAAAAACCAGAGTGTAAAAACGATAATTCACCGTTTTAACGAGGAGTTCTGTGCCGGAATATTTCTTGGCTGAGAGCAGCTGCCAGGTAACCAGTGGAGAAATCACCGCACCCAGCCAAGAAGTAGTCCCTGTAAAACTGTGAATTATCGTTGTTACACTTTGGTTTTTGGAAGCTAACCGGCTGCTAGCTTTAGCCTTATATTGATCGTACAGATACAAGCGTGGCGTCGTGTTCTCATCTAACTCTCTGCCAGAAAGTGATTCAGCATATTTCCCAAAATGTCAAACCTTTGCTTTAAGCCTGCAAAGAAACCAGCTGTTGCAGGTTTAACAATCATTTGAACAACAAATTGAAGCTTTGGTCGGCTCCCTGATCTCCTTATTTGTAACTCCAGATAAATAATAAATAATGTGACATGAACAGTGTTTTGTTTTATCTTCTCCTGGTTCTCCAGCTCGGCTCTTCATCTTCGGTTCCCTTCTCCTCCATCTTCTCTCAGCTCTTCATGACCGTGGTGGTTCCTCTGATCCTGGGTCAGGTAGGAGTGTGTGTGTGTGTGTGTGTGTGTGTGTGTGTGTGTGTGTGTGTGTGTGTGCAGGTGTGTCGTGGTTTCCTCAGGGAGTATCTGGAGCGGCGAAAGCCTCCGTTCGGCGCCATCAGCAGCACCGTGCTCCTCATGATTATTTACACCACCTTCTGCGACACCTTCAGTAACCCCAACATCGAGCTGGACCCCACCAGCCTGCTGCTGGTCGTCCTCATCAGTCAGTACACTGTGTGTGTGTGTGTGTGTGTGTGTGTGTGTGTGTGTGTGTGTGTGTGTAGTTCATAGTTAAGAATACATAAAGGGAAAGAAATACAACATTTCAGCAAAGGGAAAACAATTAGAGAAAGAGTTTCACTCTCGTGTCTGTACGGTAAATATGAAGCTACAGCCAGGAGGCAGTTAGCTTAGCTTAGCACAAAGACTGGAGACAGGGGGAAACAGCTAGCCTGGCTCTGTCTAAAGGTGACAAAGTCCGCCCACCAGCACCTCTAAAGCTCACTGATTAACACGTCTTATCTTGTTTGTTTAATCCGTCCAAAAACGAAATAAAAGTATTATTATTACTCTTCTGATATTTTGCCGTGCTGGTATTCAGACAGAATTAGAAAGAGATGCCATGTTGGTAAAATAAACAAAATAACTGGATTTTAGTTGAACATTAAAGTGAAGTTTGTCTCTCTTGTTCTCTGCAGTTTTCTCCATCCAGCTCAGTTTCATGCTGCTCACGTTTGCCTTTTCTAGCAGGTGAGGCTCCTCCTCCTCCTCTTTCACTCCTCTTCTTCCTCTCTTCATTTCATCCGTTTCACATTTTATTCACCGAACTCAGTCGCTTTGTTTCCCTTCAGCTGTCCTGCAGGTATTAAGCACATTTGTCTCTCAAATTGCACACACGTGTTGCAGTAAAGTTCTGTAACAGATGTAACATATTTCTTTCTCTGTCAGACTGCTGTGGGAGTCAGTCGCCTTTTGTTTGTCGTTATTTATCCGACAAATGTCTTTTTATAAGTCGACAAAAAGCAAAAACTGCCTCAGAAATACTTCAGCATCCAGTGTTTCTACTGCAGCGCACAAACTGTGAATACAAATACTAATCTGAAGAAGTAAACAATAGTGAAGAAAACGTGTACGTTTGTCTCTGCAGGTCGGGCTCAGGATTCAGCCCTGCAGACACAGTCGCCATCATGTTCTGCTCCACACACAAGTCTCTCACTCTGGGTAGGCCTCACACACACACACATGCATGCATGCACACACACACACACACACACACACACACACACACACACACACACATTGGATTTTTGAGTGTGATAAGTAACATTTTTTTCCTGATGTTCAGAAACAGATTGCATGTTAAAGGGGGAACTTTAAGTCAGTTGACAGGTTTTGGGGAGTTCTGCATATGTTGTAGTAGCATGAAGCCTTCAGTGTCTCAGACGGAGCTGTGTGACGTCTGATAAATGTCCTCGAGTGATGTCACTTGAGTCGGCTGCGGCTGAAGGCTACAAGTTTGAAATTGAAAACAATGTGTTGGTGTGGAGTTAGAAAGAAGTGAGCTGACCAGACCTCTGCAGCCCGCTGCTCATCTCTGCTGCAGGCTACGTTAGCCGCTGCTAGCACAACACATCTGAATCTCCAACTGAACTGTCAGCGGCCGAGTTGCATTATGGGTAATGTAGGTGCCAAGACTGTGTGGATTAAAACCCAGATATCTTTAGTTCTGCTGCAGCGATTTCGATCCTTTCTGTCTATCGTGAGTCAATGCTAAAGCAGCTGAGCACTCTTTTGATATCGGGTGTAAACTGGGTCATAGAACAGAAGAAGAAGAAGAAGAAGAAGATGTATGTTTCATTGCTTCTCTCTCCCTCCAGGTATCCCCATGCTCAAGATCGTGTTTGAGGGCTACGAGCATCTTTCTCTGATCTCAGTCCCTCTGTTGATCTACCATCCGGCTCAGATCCTGCTCGGCTCCGTCCTCGTACCGACCATCCGCAGCTGGATGACCAGCCGGCAGAAGGTACGCACACGCACACGCACACACACACACACACACACAGGTTCACAGGAGGATAATAAGACTCCAACACTGACCATAAACTCCCTTCTAACCTCGTCACCTCTTTTCCTCTCCTGCAGTCTAGTGTGTTGTTGAGATAGGGCTGCATTCCAACACCACTGCCCTGAGTGAGTAGAGAACTGACCTCCAAAACAAACAACTTTATTTATTGATTTAATTAAAAAGCTGCCAATAATTCTTCCTTTCATTATCAGAAGTGCAGATCTGTGGTGATCATGTGACAGTGTGTCCAGCAGGCTCCTCTGGGTTTTCCACCACTATTAAACTGGTATATTATAATGTGTTTTAAAAACGAGCTCTGAGTGCTACAGCGCACTCTGCTGTCAGGAAAACACTGCAGGAATCTCCTGCTGGACTCACCAGCTTCTCTTTGGTTAAGCGCCAGTAGTGTTGTACTGGTCTGATGGTGGTGGTGTGTGATGTTTATGACAATGATGCCAGACAATTACATCTTGTGAACAGCGTTAAGTTAAGGAAAGTAACTTACTAAAACTTCAGTGTCAACCATTTGGACTTAATTATTTATGATGCACCTCAATAACGTTGCCAAATTTTGGTTTATGAAATGTCAAAAAATCTCTTCACCTCTGTGATTTGTTTACTTTTGACAGACACACGAGTTGAAATAGTGCCAGTGTAGACAGAAGGTACAGTACATGTTCAGACTTCCACCCTACCTACTGTAAAGCCTTCTTTCTCCTGTTGCGCTTTGAGGATTTGTCAAGTTCATCTGCTGGTGGCGGTGATGGTTTCATTCTCACCAGACTCCCTTTGAAAATTCTCACTTTTTAGCACAGCATTTGGAACTCTCTCTCTTCTGAATCTCTGACACTTTCTGCTTCTTCTCTCTCCTTCTCTCTGTTCAGGCGGTGAAACTGTCAACTCTTCAGCCCATCTGACGAGGTTGAAATTAGTGTTTTTGGTGGTTCCACATGAGCGTTTGTGTTTGCTCTTGTGCTGTGATGGCGGACTACGGTGGAGGGATACAGCTGTACGTGCCTTATTACAACCAATCAACAACAGAGACCTCAGTGCAGCGGAGGGAACAAGGCACACAAGTCGCCTTGATATTCTCCATTTCTACGACAACGAAAAACTTTATATTTAAAAGAATCAAATGTACAAGTTTTATTTTTATATGAAATACCCCAAAAAATTCCTGCAAAAAAGAGGAGTGTTTGGTTTGAAAACAGCACCTCCCAGCAGGGACAGGAAGGGTGGAGTTACTGGGACCATTCCTTTTTTATTTTTCTTGCTATTTTCTACATTTTTCTACTCTATCTTTCTTTTAGCTGTCACTGCCAGAAAATGTGGACATTTGTTACGTTTGTGTTCTTGATAGAAACAAGATTATCTGACATTTATCACACAGTATCACAATGACAGCTGTTTGGATTTTTTGGGATGGTGTTGATTTCACAAACAATCTATCCAAATGATGAAGGTACTGGCAAAATATCACAATCTGTCCTGCGTACGTGTTTTTTTATTGCGTTATTCACACATTTACTTCATTTGATTTTATGCGTTTGTCTTGATCAAATTCCTGTCCACATCGTTTGCCTCGTTGTGCCTCGGATTCTGACCAAGTACGTGGTTCACAAGGACATTTTTAACTTGGACCAGTAAGGAGGCAGGATTATGATCTGGACTCCTATCGGGCAGATGTTATCCAACACAGTGAAGAAATAGCTAAAACTTAAATGATGTTCTACATATACATCTGTATGTAGATGATACCCTATTCTAAGTCTGTCTGAGTGATATGGTGATGTTGACCGACATATCACTTTGCTGTTATATTGATCACCAACCGGAATCTTACAGCGACAATGATAACATGCTGATGTTTAGCAAGTGTAATGTTTACCATGGTCACCATCTTTGTGTTAGCATGCTAACGTTTGCTAATTAGCGCTACACACAAAGTACAGCTGAGGCTGATGTGAATGTCATTAGTTAGTTTTGAAGGTATTTGGTTATAAAACAAAGTATTGAATGTATTAAATTTTTGACCAGATGATGACGCTAGATGAAGGTCAGGGGATCACCAAAGTCTGTAGGATTCATCCTCTGCAAACCATGAATGTCAGTACAAAATTCCATGTGCAGCAATGCATGTTGTAGATGTGTTTTTACAGGATAAGTGAAAACTTTGAGCTAGAGGAAAAGTCAGGGGATCACCAAAGTAATTGGGCTTCATCACCTGGACACCATGGATATCTGTACCAAGTGTCATGGCAATCCATCCGGTAGTTGTTGTGATATTTCATTCTGGACCAACAAGCCACGCCTCTAGCAAGGCTAAAAATGAAGGTCTTGGAAAACATACATGATTATGGCCTGGTAATCAAACTGAGCGACGATTAAGAGGTCTGGAACCAGATTACCCTATTCAGAGGGATGACAGTGAATGTATCATCATCGCAACCAATCAGAACTGCAGCTGCAACACATGACACCCATGAAAGACTGTTATTCTCAGTCAATTCATACAAGGATCACAGTGATTTTAGCCAGTGTTAGTTGATTTGTGATGTGTGTCTATGGGCCAAATGTACAATACAAGGGCATAACTTGCTCGTGCTCAGGGGCACTTGGGCAGTATTTCTGTGAATTATTCGCTGGTCTCACTTCTTATCCTTACATCCCTCTTGTGATTTATGTAAATTCTGATTTCCACAGGACCTTCTGATTGACATCTTTGAGGGCTTTTAATGTTACATGTTAGGGCACGCCCCCGCTAACCCTCAGCAGACACACTGGAGATCCTCAGCTCTGTGAACAGTTGATTGTGTTTCTGTTGTAGTAGATAACATTAGCATTTTAACATTACCATCACTGTCCTTCCTAAATCAGTCTATCTGCTAGTGTAGTGATAAGGACATGATCCCTCACCGGCTTCCCATCGACATACAGTACACTGCCAGTTGTGTTTGTTGGAATACAACAACTGAGGGGAATTGAATCGTATCTCTACTGTTGTGGATGGTAATTTTTCTCCTGAGCAATCTGTGCACCAGCGGGACACTTTGTACTGCATTTCCAGCTCAGTATCTCTGGGAAATGTGTTCATAGTGGATTATTCTGCAGTGCACAACTTACATCCAATGTCAACGTTCAGTGTCAATGCAAGAAGTAGTGTGTCCTTAATGTATCAAAATGGATGTTAAGGGTGTGGAAGTTGGGGTGGTGGATGGGTGTGTAGCACATCCAACTTTAAAAATCCAACATTAATGATCCCATTTTTCAATTTGTGACCACAATCTTTCCCAAACCTTAAACCTAACAGATTTTTTTGCCACATAGGGAGCAGTGGAAATAAGTTGTGAAGACAACATTGACATATCATCACCTTTTAAGTTGATATTGCCAGGTGATATGGCAATCGCTTATTTCCACAACTAGCAGCTACGGAGCAACAGCCTCTGTTTACAGTGTGATTGTTTTGCCAGTAGTATGTTTTGGGAAGAAGGATATTGAGTAGGATGTGTATGGGTCTGTTCTGTTACTTGTTTACATTAAAAAGTTTAAGGAAATGAACCTTCAAACTTAAAAAAAAAAAAAGTTTTTTTTCTGCACCACACTGCCACCTAATGGCAGGGAGTTAAACCTGCTAACTCACCAAAAGCTACAAGCAAAGATATCCAAGGCACTCTTCTATCAGAGGAAAATTTAAGAGTAGATAGGGTGTGAGTATTTTTGCAAATTATACCAATATGTACTGCATAGTGAAGTTTTAAATTATGACGTGCTGTGCTTCACTGTGTGTCTATGTGCTGTTAAATGGACCAGGTGTTTGTTGGCTTTTTCATTATACACTGGTGGAAAACCAGATTTTAATCTGCACCTCCAGAGATTACAGTGCCTGCAATTAGTTTTTCTTACTTTCTCTTGAACTCTTAACACCCCTGTATGTAATGCTCCTCTATATCACATTAGGGCAGTGTTCCTCCTCGGGGCCAGTTTAGATAACGGAACATTTTGAATAAATCTGTGTATTTGTTGTCTGATCAAATGGGGAAAAAAACACTCATTAATTTCACTGACTTCTTTGGACAGATGGCTCTTCTGTCACATCATTTGGATGAAGTAATAATAAAATAAGACTGTCAAAGCCCTGCCAACAGACCCTTGAGGCCTTGTGCCGCTTCTAACACACAACCAGACCCAAGTGATTTGAAATGACTAAGCAACCAGAACTGCCATCCATAAAACCTCCCACTAAGAGCTAAAATAAAGAAATAAATAAAGTGTATAATATTGAAAATATACTTTATTATTAAGCGCATCCATATGACTTACCATGACAATTCACAAATAAAGGAAGTATTCATGTTTAATATTAGTGATCAGCAGTTTGAGATTGACCTCTTTGGTGAAATAAGTACAGGAACATCAGTGGGAAAAAAATCCTAATTACAATATGCTTATGTAGGAATTGGTTAGTTATAACTGTCAGCATGTTAAATCAGCATGCAAATCCTGCATTTATACCAATACATTAACTAATTTCACAATCACACTGGACTCACAGCCCTTGTATCGCTATACTCATACGGTGTTAATACAGTTTCCATCTATCTTTCTGATACATGCTCAAAAACAAAACAAACAAAAAAGCGTCCACCAAATGGTGTTTGTCATCCTAGCCTTGTCTGTAAAGCGTAAGTCTTCCTACTTTCTATCATCTAAACATGTTGGTGGCAGAAATCTCTAGAGGGAAAAATATTTAGCCAAGAACATTTTCTTGAGCACAAGTTGGCTATTTGGAAAACTTCAAAAGAAAAGATGAAACTGAAAACAAGATTAAAACTCCTGCTAATGGGCCCTAGAGGATGCAATGAATATTACACTCCACAGTACAGAAGTGGGTGGAACAAACAAATGCTAATAATTTGATAGCATTGGTTGTGCAGCTAAAAGTGAATAATTCTGTCCCAGAGTTGATATTTTGGCCTCAGGGTGGTACTAGACAACTTAGAAAGGGTTCATCTCCCAGAGAGATTGAATGTGCTCAGTAGATTACACTGCAGTCTGCCATTACGTTTTTGTGTACAAGTGCAAAGTCTGTGCTAGTCTTTGCTAGACAAAAGGTTAGCCTAAAGAGTCACCAAAGATGATTCATCCTCTGAGGATCATATATATCCACAGAAGATCCACTGTATTTCAGTCTCCAGGTGATGTCAGTATATCATACTCTGCCAGGAGCACAAAACTGTTCTCTCTGATTCTCCGGACTCTGACCAATTCTCCACACTCCTGGACATGGATCAGCCCTCTCTCCCCCCTCCCATACTCTCTCTCCCTGTCGTTCAGCGTCACTGCTGTCTGTTTGCCACAGGCCTGACGGTACATGTACCTTACGCCGACCACCAGCACCATGCCCAAGCCAGCTGAGCAGCCCAGCAGCATGCCCACTTCCCAGGCACTGTGTTTGGGGATAATGTCTGGATACTTCCCTTCCCTGTCTGGAGTACCAGAGGGCTTGGAGGGATGTTTGGTTTTGGTTTTAGTATCCGTGTTGGGAAGGTTCGGTTTCAACTCATGGCCAAGATTTAGTTTGAAGTCTGGGTCAAGGTTTGGATGGGATGTGGAGTTTGGTTGAACTACTGTTCTTGGTGTTGGTGGGTTGAGGTTGGGCCCAGGATGAGATGATGCGATGTGGCTCTGGATTAGCAACCTCTGACCTAAGGTGAGATGTTGGGAAGGCACAGGGGAGGAGTTGGATGTGAGGGGGCTGAAGAGAAAGCGACGGGGAGCTGGAGAGGGTTCTGGATGAGAGGAGGTAGACTGGAAGGACACCAAAGAAGAAAAGGTGGCAGACAAGTTGGAGGAAGATGAGGAACCCAGTGAGAAGGAAGACGATGTTGAGGTAGAAGTAGAGATGGATGAAAAAGAAGGAAGAGGTGAAGGGGGAGAAGTAGTAGAAGAAATGGAAGAAGCTGATGAGGCAATGGAGGAGGAAGAGAGGCCCGGGGAGATGGTGAAAGAAGAAGGTGAGGAAAAGGTCGAACTTGTGATAGACTGGGAAGAGGTAAAGGGAGACGAGGAAGAAGAAGATAAAGGGACTGAGGAAAAGAAGGGAGCTGATGATGGGTAGTGGGAGGAGTTTAAGGAAGGTATGGTAGAAGGGGTTATGGAGGAAGGCCTAGGGGAAGGTGAGGAAGGTTGGACAGAGGGAAAATTAGGAGGAATGGAGATCGGGGAAGGAGAGGGTAGAGCAGAAAGGGCTGGAGCTGTTTTGGGTTGGTTCTTCATGGAGGAGGAAGAAGGAGAAGATGAGGAAGAGGCATGGGTGAAAGAAGTTTGTATAGATACCAAGGTTGAACCTCTGGGTGGATAAAGAGGAGTGGTAGACCTAGGATGAACAAGAGAAGAGGCAGGCAAAGTATGGGTGAAAGAAAAGGATGAAGAATGAAGTGTAGACAGGCGGATAGACACTGAAAAAGGAGAAGGCGTGGCTGAGAGAATGGAAGCAAAGATTGGGCTCATGGTTTTGATCTTTGAATGAGAGTGAAGATCTTTGACCTCTTTACCCTCACCCAGTGTGAAGGTTGGGTTAAACCTTGATGTGAAGGGCAGAGGGTTGATGGATTGAGGAGTTATTGAGGAGTTAGTTTGCTTCCTACCAAAGGTGTGTGCCTGTGGTGCACCAGTTTGGGAATGGGACTGGGACCATGGTTGGGGGGAGATACTGAAAGCCTTAGGTGGTGTGTCAGATTGGGACTGATCTGTCTGGGGAAAGCTAGCTAGACCCTGAGTTTGAGTTGGGATAGTTTGGGGCAGGGCTTGGGGAAGACTGCTCAAAGATGGAGGCTGAGGAGGGCTGCTCAGAGGTGCTGTTGTTTGAAGCTGAGGGCGAGGTGGACTGGTTTGCCTTGGTCCAGTTTTTGGTCCAGATGTACTATTTTTTGGCTGAGGTTTCAGTAAATTGCTCATGGGCTGGTAGTGGGATGGGACTTTCAGGAGTTTGCTGGGAAGGGGCTGCAGGGATAGAGGGTGGGCCTGAATGAGGGATGAAGATGGGTGGGACTGGAAAAAGGACTCAAGGGTAGGAGATTTGGATGGGAGAATGAGGTTTGGTGAAGAGGTTTGGGACTTGGAAAAGGACTTAGATGAAGATGCCTGAGTTTGAACCTGAAGAAAAGGCTTGGGTGAAGAAGTTTGGGAGTGGAGCAAAGGCTTGAGGTGAGGATTCTGTGGCTGGGGCAGGGACTGGCTACCCATTTCATTCTTGATTCGACTCATTTTAGACTTAGTTAGGCTAGTCCTCCAGAGCTGCAGTGAAATACTCTGGGTCTCAAACTTTACTGAACTAGTTTGGTTCTGGATTGGTCCTCTTGTATTCTGGGACGTGGGTCTTTGGGGATTTGTACTGTGGAAGCTGTGACTGGTTGAAGTTATAGCTATGGTGGTGGTTTCGGGATTTAATGATATGTCTTTTGTTTCATGAACGGTGGGCAGTTTTGGATCCTGGAAGTTTATCTTTGCATCTTTTCTTTCTATCTCACCATTCATCAGAGGGGGGAGGGAAGCAAGATAGTGCAACAGGGAAAGAAGACTGGTTGAGTTTTGCACTGTGATGTTGGGCAAAAGAGTGGTAGTAGCGTCCATCCCTTTAGACTCAGCTGAGGAGAAAGAGGCTGTGAAAGGAAGGTGGTTGGACGACAAAAGGGAGCTCTTGGGATCCTCGGTATGAGTAACAGGGCTTCCTGTGTCAGTGCCTGCCTCTTCAGTCACACCTGATCCTGAAGTTGCATAGGTGTCAGTCTCACTGCCTTTGGTAGCATTTTGAAGAGATCTTGTAGTAACAGGGCTGTTCCTTTCTTTGACCACCTGATTTGTCAGGTGTTCAAGTCCAAGGGATGCCAAAGTTGCAGAGGTGTTCATCTGCAAGACTGGACGAGTGACTTCTGTTAGTGTTTCCTGAGATTTGTAGCTTTGGGTTCCACTGCTTGTTGGTGGTCCTATGGTAGTGGCAGGGCTGGCTGTCTTGTTTTTTTTGTTTGATGCTCTATGGGCTCTGAGAGCTGTGAGCCAACAAGGTGAGAAGAAAAGAAGAAGAGCAAGATATTGGTTATGATGATTTGTGGACAGAGAAACAGAAAGATAGTCACTGCAGGATGCCTAGTCTGTGTTTTGCCTTTGCCTGGAGTTGCATCTTATGATTTATAAATAATTCTATGAAATTCAGACCACAGACAACTTCTTCCTGAAACTGGAGGTAAACACAAAGCTGTCTTTTTCATAGGATTTACTGTATGTACATTCAGCATTGCATAAGTTGCGTACCTGGCAGAGCGGTCACTTCATCTTCCTGTAGTGCATACATTGAATTCCTTTCATCCACCCCTGTGATGTTACTCCCACTCCAAGGACTACGACTCCCATCACGCACCACTGCAGACTCAATACCTGCCCAGTACACAAAGTAAGACTGCACCACTGTGATGCTGGAATGACAGACAAAGAGGTTTGTGCATTGCTGAATAAAAATTATGCAACAAAAGCTATGTAAATAATTAACCAAATATTCACATTAGAGTAGGATTCCCAATGATGTTTGGCTACATGTGCATTCTCCAGTATTTGTCTTCAGTAAATATTTGACTGCAAGTAACAATAGTGGTCATTTACGACCCTGAACTTGTGCAAATGGTAGACTCAAACTTACTAGAATCTGATGTCTCCCATGGGTACATCAGGAGCCCTCCACACAAACGAGAGGTTTCTCTTCAGCTGTTTGTCAGAGTGTGTGAGGGTGTCGCCCTCCGAGAGGCAGCGCAGGGTGTGTGTGCCAGGGGGAATAAGGGTCCAGGAGCCACCCACCTGCACCGGGCCCACTCTCGTAGGCCTGACCCCGGCTCCCTTCGCACTGCGAGCCTTGAGCATGAAACCCATGAAGTCCCGAGAGCTTCGGACAGTTACTGACGACACAAGTATGGATCCAGAGAAACAGAAGAAGAGACATTAAACTAGTTGTTATAGAATTTTAAGTATTCTATTTTTGTTAATCTGAAGTTACTTGTAACACTAAATGACTGTCCAGGTTATTTTTAAAACGTACCTGAATAACACCCAGTAGTAATCAAGTAGTGAGCTAATGAACAGTTAACTAGTACTTGGGACAAATTGTCCCTGCAGGAGGAAATCAATCACTTAGTTGCTATTCAGTTGGTGAGTTCATTTACAGATGAACATGTGACTAACTATCCTAGCAGGTAGAAGTAAGTTAGTCACTAAGTTAGCTGTAGGTTAATTAATTGTTCATTAGTACCTGTGACCTACTGTGCTGACAAGTAGAAGTTAGTCCTTAGTTCTTTAACTAAATAATTAACAGTTAAAATGACTGTCACAGCAGGTTAATTGATAGTTAATTACTACCTGTTACTAACTGTCCAGGCAGGTAAGAAGAGGCGGATGTGCGCAGGGTGACGTGGCTGTGCTGCAGGTCCTGGGGTTGAGCGCGGATGTGGCCAGGAATCATTTCCTGACAGGAGGCGTGACTGGCACCGCGGGAGAACGCCAGGGCGGACAGAGCCAACGAGAATAAGACTACCCCCACCCCAAAGCAGTGGAGGATAGACTGCATCTCTACACACACACAGATACACAAACTTTATGTTGTAATTCAATCAAAGCAAAGACAGACAGTGGAGACAATTCCCCAGACTTTCTATTAATCAGAGAATTTAGTCTGAACACATGATGGTCTGCTTTAGAAATGACAAACTCTGACTGCTGGAATGAAAGTTAAGGACATCCTGGGTTGGTTGGAAATCATCTGAGGATATTCACATCACAAAAAAAATCTATTTTTCAGGAAGGCTGGTAACCGTTACAAAGCTTTGTGTTCAAATTTAGTAGCCAAATTTCCACATTATTTTCTGTCCTTTTCCGTTCAGATTATAATTTGCTCACTCTGAACAAAATGAACTGCATTTCGCCTGTGAGAAGGTTTTTAGGAGAACGTTTTTAATTAAAGGCTGCCAATAATTGACAGTATATTTTTCATGAGATGATGTTGACAGAAAGAAAAATATAGAACATTACCAGACTCCCTTCCTTTCTGGCCTATCCATGCGAATGTCAGCCCACCTGTGCACATTCAGGTTGGTTTCTTTTTGACTTTTTGTTTTTGTTTTCCTTCTGTCTTTTCTTTTAATTGCTGTTGTTGTCATTTTTATGCAGGACGTTGTTAAAAAGATACTACACATTAAGCGAATGTTATTCTCTAAATGAGGAATTTACAAATTAATGAATGGTGCAGCAGCAACAGGGAGAGTCAGAGGGTTGGAGCATCCCTACCTTGTGGCGCAGTAACCTTCAGAACGTCTAGAAAACGTCTTCTTCTTCTTCTTCAGTCTGTAAAGAATCAGTTCCTCACAGTCTTTCAGTTTAGTTGTTGTGTTGCTGAGTATGGAAAAGACTCTGGACTGTTTGAATCTCGACAGAGAGCAGTGAGTGCGAGTTTAAAGTTTGTTTAAAGTGTTAAAGTGTGAGGAGGGATCTCGGGTCCAGGATCTGGAGGGAGGGGGGAGACGTAGAACTACAGTATGTAGAGCTTCAGGTCGTATATGTAAACACATTACAGGCAATTTTGATTTGACTTTTACTTTCTTGAATCCACCTGTGTTGATTTTGAATATTAGAATAGCTACTGCTGTTTCAAACTTATATTTTATTTTTTAGTTCATATTATGTTTTAGCGCCCTGTTATCCCAAAAGTAGAACAGATATTCTAAGTTAATAAATGTGTGTGTAGCATTTGATAGTAACTCTGACTTTTTCAGACACATTGATGCACTCCAACACAGAAACTAAACTGGATGTCATTTCAGCCTCTGGTGCCGTGTACTAATCCGCTCTGTGGACCACTTTCTGCATGTGATACCAGGTTTACATGTTACACTGCAGGAGAGGCGACACTCTTTTCTGGTGGGGGTATTTCTATGGGATTAGGACCCCTGCCACACTAACAGGATGTACACCAGCTGTAGCCACCTCCCTCCAGGATCTCCCAAACATTTATCTCTTATTTCTTGCCCCCCACCTCACTCCCTGCCTCCCTTTGTCTCTCTATCATTGTTAAACATAACTGCAGGGACTTTTACTGAATCACTGTCTTTGTGAGAACCAGAATTTGAGTCAAACTTGAATCACACCTTGCGTGAAAGATCCAGTTATGCATGTTAATTCATAATGAAAATAATCATTTGTTGCAGTCGGATACAAAATTCAAAATGAGCTCCACCTCCAACTCTATCAGTAAAATCCTGCTTTTACAATAATGCATGAGGAATAATAATAATATATAATAGTATAACAGTCACATGGGACATTTACTTGTACCAGAGTATTTGTACAGCGTGGTATTAGTACTTGTACTTCAGTAAAACATCTGAATACTTCCTCCTCCACTGCAAAAGAGTAGCAAAAAGAAATAAACTTCTCAGTTCAGCACAATATAACTTTAATACTTTAATATAACAGTTTTTTCCAGCTGTCTCTGTCTCCCCCTGCAGGATAAAACAGGACACTGCACTCAAGTGCACAGTTTCTAAAATACACAGTACTACTGCAATATTTGTAATATTTGCAATATTTTATTTATAACTACAACTATGCTACCACTTCTTTTACTACTAAATGTACTCATGCATGTGCTACTACTTCTACTAATACTGTTTATACTTGTACTACTGTTCTGTAATAACTTGTACTGCAACTATTACTGCTACTGCTACTATACTTGTACTAATACTATTATAACTATCACTACTTCTACTACTTTACTATTACTGCTGCTATTACCACTACCACTTCTGCTACTACCACCAATACCTTTACTACCATTATTACTGCTTCTACTTCTACTATTAGAAGTAAACGTATTTTCATTATTACTACTACTTCCACTATTACTGATTTTACTAGTACTGCTACTACCATTATTACTGCTACTTCTACTGATGCTTATTCTACTACTACTAGTCTACTACTACAATAACTTCTGCCAGTTACTCCTAAGCAGTAGTTACTCCTAGCCAATACTACTTCTAATACTACCACCAACACTTTATCTCTACTATTAGAAGTAAATGTTTGGTATTATTATTACTTCTACTTCTACTGTTGCTTATTCTACTACTACTACTATAACTACTACTGTTATTACACCCACTATTGACTGTATTACTTCTACTACTGTACTACATACTACTACTACTACTACTACTATTACTACTACTGGCATTACGACCCCAATTGATTGTACTACAGCTGGTACTATTAGCCATACTAAAACCATTATTACTTCTACTGCTGTTACTACCACTAATACGAGTATTAGGACGTCTACTACTACTATTACTACTTCTTCTACTACTACTACTACTTCTTCTATTACTAATACTACTAGGCTGCTAGTACTATTATATAATGTACTACATCTACAGTACTGTATAAAGTCTATATTTAATGACATTTAATCTATTTATTTTACCAGAACAGAAGGGTATATCCCTGGTTTCTTCTTCTCTGGTTTCTACTGTAAAAAAAAAAACCTGAATGTATCTGCCGGGTTTAGGCGCGAGCATGAGCGCGTGCGCAGCGTGGGTTCACGCGTGTCCCTGCCCTTGTGCTATGATCCGGCGCGTGGACACAGACACACCGCATCCCTCACACACACACACACACACACGCACACACACACAGAAAGAGAAAGAGAGAGAGAGAGAGAGAGGAGGCGGAAACCTCCATCTGCCCTGCTCGGTGACCGACCCGTCATCCTCGGGCTCGGGGAAGAAACGGATCATCTCCTCGCCGTTTCATTTCTGTCCGCACCGTGAATGAGGAAACCGGAGGAGACACCGAGGACATAATGTGACAAAAGAAGGAGAATTTAACATGTAAGAAATCTATAGTCTATATATAGGCTATGCCCCGGACTGCACCACCGCCGCCGCCGCCGCCGCCACCGCCACCACCTGCCCTCCCGGTACCGGTAAGTCACGGAGGAAAGATGAGCTGGGAGATAATGGTCAGTCCCCGGTGGCGGGTTAGTGCTAGCAATGGCCGGTTATCGATGCTAACTGACCCGTGAAAATGACTTTTGAGGTCTTGTGAGGTCGGGTTACCGTTCAGCCATGTTGCAGGAGCGCGAGAGGGAGGAGGTGGGGGGTAACGGCTGGGCTCTTGACACCTGCCCTCGTTCCCGGTAACTGGAGGAGGGGAAAATCCGTAGAAAATGTCTAAATTGGCGGTTACGCGGCACTAAAGAACCCACCGTGATCCCACACCGGGAGATGACTTTCTGACTCGGTGTGTCGCGGAGTCTGAGTGCCGTTCAGCCATGTTGCGGAGGGAGGGAGAGATAACTAGCTAACGGCGGGGCTCCGGGGGTTTTGACATCGACCGACCGACACCGAAGGGAGGGGAGGGGAGGAGGGGTTATGGACAGAACCGGTGCCCGGTCATTTTCGCCCCCCTGTCGGATGCGGATGCGGCGGCGGCGGCAGTCCGCACCGTGTCGCCTAGAGACGGAGGCAGGAGGCTGAACGAAACGGGGTCGACGAGTCGATGAATGGGCTGTCGGTTCCATTAATTTAATTTAATTTAATTTAAATAATTAGATTTATTTCATTTTTGTGTTTTATTTTTAAAAAGTATTTTTAATTAAATATTTTGACTTTTCGATTAACTGAATATATAATATATATATTTTAATTTTTGTGATGAAGAGTTTATTTTAATATTTCCGTATTTTATTTTTGTTGACTACTTTATTTTAATTTACATTTTTTTTTACTATTTTATTTTTGTCTGAATAAATATTTTAATGCAACTTTATGAGGCTAACATGTTTAATTTTTAGTTTTACATTCTATAAACTCAACCTGCTGAATTGTTCATTTTTTAAAATATTTTTATTCATACACATAAATAACAGGGGATACCTCCTCTCAAATAGAATATTAAATCTAATAATTTAATATATTTAATATATATTTTAACTCAGTAGGTGTGTTATTTTTATACAGCAGGATTTTTGACATTTAAATTATATACATTTTAGTACTGGGGATGGCAGATGTGAATTAAAAATTATATTTTATTTCAATGCAAGGGCCAGATGTGATCAGGAATAACAGCTGGTGGCAGGTGGAAGTGGTTCTTGATGATTATTGATCATAATTGCTGATTTGTTTGTCGGTGGGAAGGTCAGGGCAGGAGACGACACAGCAGGGTCCGTTACCATGGCAATAACAGGAGTGATTTATCCCCTTATTATTGGTCCTTATCCATTCAATAATTTATTCATTCACAGATTCACTTTGTTCATATTCCTTTTCTTCTTCTCCCCTCCTCCCTTTACCCCCCCGTCCCTCTGTCTCCATCCTCTTCTGTCCTCTCTCGCCCTCGCTGTCTCTTTTTTCTCTCTCCTCCTCTCTCAATCCATCTTCTCTCCTCCCTCTCCCTTCTTTCACCTCCTCTCCCTCCCTCCATCCATCTCTCTCTCTCTCTCTCTCTCTCTCTTCCAGGTCATTGAGAGCCAGCAACAGCTCAGTCTGAACAGCAAATCCTCTCTCTTCAGTTTCTCTTTTACCTCGATCTCCCCTTTTTTCGCCACCATGCTCTCCTCACGTCCATATGTTAAAAAACACAGTCATCTTATTTTAGTTACACTGCCTTCCTCCTCCTCTTCCTTCTCTCTTGCCCTCCTCTCTTCTGAGTTTTGACTCCCTCTCTTTTCACAAACACACACACACACACATACACACACACACACACACACACCGGAAAATGAAGCGTGGGTCGAGTGTGTTGCAGCCTCCCTCTGATGCAGCCAAACAACGACACACACACCCTGCAAACACACACACAAAGAAGCGTGGGTCGAGTGTGTTGCAGCCTCCCTCTGATGCAGCCAAACAACGACACACACACCCTGCAAACACACACACAAAGGCACACACCAGTGATGGTGCTCGCTCGCTGAGTGTACCCGACACGCACGCTGAACACACACCGGACGCACCACACGCCACAGGTTCGAGTCCCTTCCCAGCAGCCACCTCTCTCTTCAGCCCTGATGTCAGCACCAAGATGGCGTCCGACCTCCTCATCCGGCTGTCAGGTAACACACACACACAAATACATCTGCTCCTGCATGCGTACACATGCACATACAGTATGCATACGTATTATACAGCACTGCAGCCAAGAGTAGTCGATTAAACAATTAGTAAATTGACAGAAAATGAATCGATTACAAATCTGATTTCTTGAGCAAAAATGTCAATCAATGTCATCTTCTCAGATTTGATCGTTTGCAAATTTTCTGACAATCTAAGGACTAAACATTTAATTGATTAACCAAACATTAAATCAACACATTCATTGATAATGAAAATAATTGTGCTTACACTATATGGCCAAAGGTTTGTGGACAGCGGTGTACTTTAATCAAGAGAAATCAGCTTTGTGGCAACAGTTTGTGTTTGTCTCTTTCCTGTTTCAACATGACAAATGCTCCCGAACACAAAGCAGCTCCATTTAAAAAAAAAAAATGGTTTTCCCAATTTGGTGTGAAAGAACTGGGCCCAGAGCCCTGACCTCAACCCCAATCCAACTCCTTTGGGATGAACTGGAACGCCGACTGCGAGCCAGACCTCACGCTGCATTCACATCATGTGGGGTAGATGGCAGCGATGGGAAATATTCCCGTGTTTCACAAGCGTTCACATCATTGACCAGCTCAAGACAGTTGTATGATTGCAGAGTTATCTGTGTGAGGGTTAAATACACTGTGCTTTGACAATATAGCACTACATTAATTAAAGTTGGATTTAATTACGTTGAACGACGGACTTTAAGCTCCAAGTCACACATCGAGGGCTTGGAGCCAAAGGGGCGTAAGGGCCGTGTTGGTTATGGCGAATATGAGTACGAGCAAGCTTCCTAGTTGTAATTAGGACTTGGATGTTGACACGAATGTTATTTTGACTCTGGTATGAGATGAAATCGGCGTCATCACTGATGCTGTCGTGGCTGAATGGGAGCAAATCCCTGCAGCAGGTTTCAAAATCTGGTGGAAAGCCTGAAGCCAGAAGAGTGGAGGCTGTTATAGCTGCAGATTAATTCCCATGGTTTTGGGTTGTCAGTCACATATGGGAGAGGTGTTCAGGTGTCCACATACTTTTGGTCATGTAGTGTGCAAATCTGTGCTCTCATGGTGAGTTGAGTGCAGTTATCAGGCTGTAATGTGAACTCTACTGTAATCTGTTTACAGTTAACTTGAATCATATCACACTCACAGCTCGCTCTCTCTCTCTCTCTTTGTAGAGGCCACCCAGAAGGCACAGGTGCATCCTGGGAGACAGGTGGAGGCGGAACCCCAGAGGCGTGAGGCCCTGCCGGAGGTGCGCGGTGGGCAGCAGGACGAGCCCGGCCTGGCTCTCTCACCGGACGGCCCCGGCGCGAGTCCTGAGCCGCCGTCCCTCTCTCACACACCTGATGGCAACGCCGCCACGGACACGCTGGCTTCAGACATGCTGAGGAAACTGGCAGGTACAGCAGCGTTTGCAATGCTGCTAATCAATGGGCAGGATTGCTTTATGGCACTAGTTGATTTTTATATAACTATATAAGTGCCTTGATTTGTCAGATAGTTGCTGGATTAACCAAAAACAGTCCTTTCTGTCTAGTTATTTTATCCATAAACAGTTTCTCAGTTGATTTTCCATTTTCCAAATTCACTATATCACAATGTAAAATGACAGGTGATAAACACAATGACTTTGTGATTTTCCACCAATCACAGAGCGTCAGGAAGTGCACAGCCATGTGGTGAGGGTCAAAGAAGAAGAAGAGCCAATGGAAGTCGACACACTGGTCGTCTCTGACCTCCTCCATGATCGTCCAGTCACAAAAGAGATAACCCCACCTTCCCCAAAGATGGCGAGCCACCGTCTCTTCAGCATAAAAACAGAAGACCAGGGTCTCGCTGGCAACAGCGTGGCAGAGCAGTTGCACGCCGGAGCCAAAATAGCGGACCAGTGTCTCCACAGCCTTAAAATAGAAGACAGATTTTATGCTGGAGGCTGCCAGCCCGGCTCTAAGACGGCAGACAGCGTCGTCTCTGGAGCCAACAAGTTCCAGTTTAGAGTGAAAATGGAGGATCATGGCGCCACTGGAACCAAGATGGCGGACCAGCTTTTATCTGGAGCCAAGATGGAGGACCAGCTTCTCTTTAAAGCAAAAATTGCAGAGCGTCCTTTCTCTGCAGCCAAGATGAGCCACAAGTTTCTCTCTGGAGTCAAGATGGAGGACCAGTTTCCTTCAGGAGCCAAGATGGAGAACCAGCTTCTCTTTGGAACCAAAATGGAGAATCGGCTTCTTCCTGCAGCCAAGATGGCGGAGCACGTTTTCTCCGGAGCAAAGATGGAGGAGCAGCTCTTCTTCGGAGCCAAGATGGAAGACCAGTTCACCTCTGGAGCCAAGATGGCCGACCAGTGCCTCAGAGCCGTGCTGTGGCAGGACATGTCAGTGAACCTGGCGTCCACGCTGCTGCACCAGCTCTCAGGTAACACACGTTCTCACACTCCTGATTCAGTTTCAGACACATTTTTGCCAGTGAGGAGTTTTGCTGTTTGGATTGAGGTCATGTGATACGGGAGTACCACATGTCCTGAGTGGGATTTGCTGGCGAGATCGGAGGGTTTCCCACCCTCAGGTCTCGGTCCAGGAGAAGGAAAATGATTCCCTGATAGATTTATACTTCAGTAAGCACAATACAACTTGCTGCAGCACAAAGATGACTTTTACTGGCAGTGCTCACATAGCTACAGTGCCAGACTGACAGATCGGCAGTAAAAACGACCCTGATGGTTAGTTTGATTGATTTGATTTGCTGTGTGACGAACTCTGATCTGTCTTTCTGCAGAGAGGGTCAGTAAATCCAACAGTCGGCTGGTGGAGACTCCGCCCACCAGAAGCAGGTAACATTACACTTCCTGGCGTCAATCAGTGATCTCATGTGGACACTTTGACCTCTGACCTCTGCTTTGTTTTGACAATATATGTCTGTATGTGTGTGTGTTACTCTTTCTATAGTCCTGTTTTGAAGGTGAATGTGGACTCACTTCGCTCCTCACCGCTTCTGAGCTCCCAGGAACCTCCACATGGTAATACACTGCACACACTCACACACACACTCACACTCCACACACACACTCACACACACACTCACACTCACACACACTCACACACACACACACACAGAGATGCAGTAGATGGTGGTTCGCCTGCCAATATCAGTGTAACAAACAGGCAAATCATGAAAAACAACACTGTCAGTCAGAGTGGAGGGATTAAAGGACATTTACACATACTGATCAATTATCCATCATTCAGATTAACAATCGATGGATCCATTATTTATTTTGGGGTAGTGGGAAGTAAATAAGTACATTTACTCAAGTACTTTAAGTAAAATTTTCAGATACTTGTAACTCCTCTACATGTCAGAGGGAAATATTGCACTTTTTACTCCATTTATTTGATCGCTTAAGTTACTTTGCAGATTCTGATTATTAATACAAAATATAATCAACAAATAAATGATGACGTATGTAAAGGTTAAGTCAAGTACATTTTTGTTTATATAGCCCAACATCACAAATCACAAATTTGCCTCAAGGAGCTTTACAATCTGTCTTAAGAGCCTCGATTCGGACGAGGAAAAACTCCCCAAAACAAAAACCTTAAACGGGGAAAAAATGGAAGAAAGCTCAGGAGGAGCAACAGAGGAGGGATCCCAATCACGATGACACCATTATAAACAGATTAAGATAAGACTTTGTTGATCCCTGGGGGGGTCTAACGTGAGGTGGTGTCCGGATATTTTCCCACCCATTAGTTGTCGTTCAGGTTATTTTATCTTTAAACAGTAGAAATGCGGCGTTTTCACATTACAAAGTAATCTGCCAGGAACGTATTAAGCTGACTGGAGTTTCCTCCTCCAGGTAGCTGCTACAGGCTCCCTCACAAACACTTTTATACCCACTGACATTTCTAAATAAACACTTTTGGGGAATTTATGCTTTTAGTTTGCCTGCAGTGTTTTTAATGCAGCCTTGTTGTTATTATTATTATTACTTTTTAATGATTGTCTCTCAGTGTACAGTTTCTGTCTGTGTTATGGATTTATGCTGCCAACAGATTGCCCTTTGGGTTTATAATAAAGATGCTACTGAAGTGAACTGACTATATGCAGAGTACAGTCACAGAGCAGTTTACAGTAATAACTTCCAGAGGGGCTCACCATTAGTAGATTCTGGAGCGCACAGAGAAGAAAAATTATGGCAGCGGAAGATTTATTTCATGAATCGCTTAGAAGAAGAATAACGGCTTTTTCTTTTCTTTTTTATTTCTCACAGAAACTCAAACCAGCCTCAGCAGAGATCAAACCACAGGTTGCTCTTACTTCTACAGGTAACACAGACACACACGTTTGCACTGCTATACTTGTGAGGACCCTCATTGACATACCGGATTCCCTGGCTTCAGACCCAAACCCAATTCTAACCTTTAACCCTAAAGCCATCAAAGAGGCAAGATACTTACACTCTTTGACTCCCTTCGTCACCCTAAATGCTGAACGTTATGTCACTTTATCCACCAGTAAAGCATTAAAAATGTACCTTTCCTGCCTGTAATTACTGCAAACAAAAGAATCACTGGCAGCCTCGGATGTGAAATGTGTTCCTGAGGGTTTCGATCCAAATTCTGAGTTTAAAAAACATTGTTTTGTTAGCATTAAAAAAACTACAGCTCACATGATTTTTTTCCAGCATTGCAGGCAGCATATTTTACTGAACTTAAATAGTTCAACATTTTGGGAAATGTGCTTATTCGCTTTCTTGCAGAGAGAAGATTGATACCACTCTCATGCCTGTACGCTAAATATGAAGGGGCAGCTGGTTAGCTTAGCTTAGCATAAAGACTGGAAACAGGGGGAAACAGCTAGCCTGGCTCTGTCTAACAAAATCCACCAATCAGCACCTCTAAAGCTCACTGATTAAAATGTTATATCTTGTTTGTGTTAAACCGACATGTTGTGGTTTTACGGTTATGTAATGGACTACTTCTTGTCCGGCTGCAGTGACTTCCTGCAGTCTTGTCGGAGCCATGAGGTTGCCAGGCAACCAGCAGAGCCAGGCTAGCCGTTTGCCCCCCGTTTCCAGTCTTTAGTCAGTGTTCGCCGTTGTAGGTCATTGGTCATGGTCAAGTATCTGTTACTATGGCTACTGTTGCACATATTATACCTACCTGCCCCGCCCCCCTCCAGGTGTCATGTGTGTGGGTTTGAAACGGACGGGCGTACCCTGTTCCAGGGTCACATGACCGAGCACCGCCAATGGGAGCACGGCTCCTTCTCGCTGCACTGCTGCGTGTGCGACCACTCGACCAATCAGGAGGCAGAGATGAGGGCTCACGCCAACACGCACATACATGGGAACACGGGAGCCAGCGGAGCGATGAGGTGTGTGTATATTTTTGATGACAATCTCTTGTTTGGTTCTTAAAAAGCAGAAACCAACATGTATTGATCGCTGCGACAGGCTATTAGGACCGCTGATAGGAAAAATACATTTTAAAGTTAAAATCTTTTGAGAGGAAGTCGTAATGTTGTAAGAAATAAGTATGTAATATGTAATAATATGTATGTACAGTATTTAATTATAATACTATGACTTTAGTCTCATGATATTATGAATTTGTTCACTTTTTTCTTGTTTTTTTTGACTGAATTCTCTAAATATTACGACTTTTTCCTCAAAATATAGATTTATCAGCAGATATATCTGTCAGGCTTAAATTAAATGTTTAGATATGAAAAATCTATTAAGACACACAGTAATTTAACGTCCCACTTAACCTGTTTGTGCTGCGCCCAGGTAGCCAGACTCGCTGCTTCCAAAGCCTTGATGGCAACTGTGACTCATAAAATACACACTGAGTGCTAATCTTCATCTTATGTTGTTTTAGGCCGTTTAAACGCTGATGATCCAGCAGACGTCAGTCAAACTGCAGCTTTAGGAAATCTGCTGCTAGGAAACGCAACACTGAGAAAACAAAACGTTCATACGATTTCAAAATAAGGTGTGTCAGATTTAACATGTAGGTAAATATAAGTTCTGGATCTGGATCAGGACGGTGCTGGTGGGAGTGAAGTCTGCAGGATCAGGCAGGTGCAGCGCTGAATGTGTGTGTGTGTGTGTTCATCATGTGTGTTTCCTCTTTTTTTATCCTCGTGTGTGTTTTATGTGTCGGTGTGTGATGGAATGTGTGTTATTAACCCCTCCCTCCCCTCCTGACTCCCAGATGCCCCGTCACCCCTCCTGCCGCCTCCTGCAGCGCTCCGTCAGTTGCCATGGCAACCCAGCCGGAGAATAGCACCTCTGAGCATCGCTGCCGCATCTGCCAGAGGTCGTTTCCTGGGCAACAGGAGCTGCTGGTTCACTTCCAGGGTCATCGCCAAGGCAACCAGTACCGGTGCGACCGGTGCGGCCACCTGACGCGGACAGCCAACAAGCTGGTGGAGCACGTGCGCGTGCACACGGGGGAGCGGCCGTTCACCTGCGACCTTTGCCCCTACAGCGCCAAGCGGCGGGACAGTCTGCGTCTGCACTGCAAGGTCAAACACCCCGGCGACGTGCACACACACCGGTCGTACGTGCACGGAGACAATCAGCGTTCAAACAAACACGTTCAGCGGCTGCACACGCCGCTGAACACACACACTGCTGCACCTTCCTCCTCCTCTCTTCCTCCTCTTCATCCCTCGCTCTCTGACCGGGCAGGATGGAGGGATTTGTCTCCTCTCCTCCCCATCACGACGCTCATTTCTCTGAAACCACGCTGTCCTTCATCCTCCTCCTCCTCCTCGTCTTCCTCCACCAAACACTCCTTTCTCAGTTACCTTGGTCTGACGACTTCTTTGTAAATGCTTTTTTTCCTTTTTCTCCTCCTCTCCTCTTCTTCTACTCTCCTCTTCTTCTACTCTCC
>LKNJ01003996.1:0-37387 GCA_002120245.1 Maccullochella peelii
AAGGATAGATAGAAAGAGGAGAGAAGGGAAGCGGTTGAGTTAGTAACAAGCATATAATAAAATAATCCCCTGCTTTCAACCCCTACTAAATATTTGCGAGCACTGGACAAGTGCAGCGCCCAGGGGCAATCTTTAAAGTATTTCTAGGTATCATCCACTGGTTTCACAGCATGTAGTCTCTATAAACAGATACCTGCATGTGAATCCAGAATCTGTAGGCAAGGGACAAGAATTTGGTATCTGAAGCGTTCTGGTTTCCGTTTGTAGTGCGAGTAGTATTGACCAATCACATTGTTACTCTTTTATAGTACTGAGATTTCATGTTTTATTTGTTATTTTGTTCACTGTATTACACAAAAATGAATCCGCATTACTGCAGCAAGAGGTAAACGTAGAATACGAAAACCTTTTCTGTTGTAATCAAATTATGTATTATTTTATTCTCATTGGATGTCAGTTTATAGTACATAGACATACATATACAGAACATTAACCTGCAGTACATTCACATTTTTTAATATTCAGTGCGAATATTTCTAAAATCAAGCATGAAAGTTGATTCTTTCACTGCGTCACATGTCTTCATCAGGAGACTCAGTTCACAGAATATTTTTAAGAAAATAAAATATAGAAATTACAATAAAACATATACAAACAATATATATTTAAAATAAGAAACAAACTATAAACAAATATGTATGCAACAATAATTTTAGAAATAATACATATTTTATATGATATGAAATATATACAAATCATTATTTTACTGTACATATTTCATCCATAGATAGCCACTCATTTCACATCATGAGGAAAAAGGTAGTAAGTGAACAAACCTACACAAAATACTACACAAACTAAATATATAATAAAAAAATAGTAAAATAGTAAAATGTTAACAAAATAAAATAGAATGAAATAAATAATAATAATCAGCAATAAAATAAGTCTGTACGATTTGTGTTGAAGGCTACAGGAGGCAAACACAAACAAGGACACGTCTTGTATGTGTTTACATGTACAGTATAGATTCAAGTCATACATAATCAGGATTGCTATTTTCATTTACCCATTCTGCAAGATTAGGCCTTTAACCTTTAAGAAAGATTAATAAACATTCTTTATACAGTCTTGGATTAATTTAGGGAGTTCCTGAGTGTATGTGAATGTAAACATGAAAGAGTTCAAGGAAACTGTCACTGCTGATCCACAGACGCTCGGTCCAGAGAAATGGAAGCTCTGATAAAATTGGGAAGAGAAGCATTAGACAAAAGGATAAATATAACAACAATATTCTGCAGCACTAACCTCAGACTGATATATCACACCGCCAACAATAGGACAATACTAAAAATCAGGTTCAGTTTCATATGTGGCCCAAAATCATCAGTCTGGAATTAATGCCTCAGTTAACAGAACATGTTTAAATTTAAAATGATTCCTGTCGTCCAGAAAGATAAAATTGACGTGGCGCTGGATTATTGCAGTGCACGTAAGCTTAAAGTGCTATTCCAGCAATTATAGTACTGCATGTCCCCAAGAGACGGATTTAAAAAGTATCCTGAACACTGGATCCTACATTTCCCACAGTGCAATAGTATGGTAAATGCATTCATCCTTAAAACTCCACAACCATCGTTTGTAACAGATTTCCTGTTATAGATTTGTAGCATCCAAGCCCAAACTAGATTGAGCGAGATCTCAGACATAGAGATAGAAGACATTATACTGTTTTCACTAGCGGACTAGTACTCTTCATGTCGAGTGAACTGACCTTTATGTCTACTGCAAAATTGATAGTTTTCCTTTAACAAAGAAATTCATAACTTGCCTGCTATTACTATTACTTGCCTACCTACCTATCCCCTCCTTTTTTCCATCCTGCTCTTTCTCTCCCTATCATTCTCTACCTTAATGTGGACCCTCCCTTGTCCAGCCTGGCCTCATGGAAGCTCAGATAACACCGAGTCGCCCTTTCAGTGTTTATCAGAGCAGCCTGAGCTCTATCTGCTGCAACCCAGGCTGAGGAGAAAGGGATGCTTATCTCCACTTCAGCGTTAACACGAAGGACTCAGCACAAATCGTACAGACTGTTGAACGCATTTTTAGAGCATTTTTAGAACTTCATGTAAGTTTAAAATAGAGAGGTTAGTAACCTGTTTTTTTGTTACCAGTCCCTCTCTCTGACCCTTGGCCTACAATTTAAAGCTGTTCTAATCAAAGTCTTCATAATATCACTGGGTCAAGTAACTATGTGTAATGTGAAACGTGTCACTTGTAGTGACGACCCTACAGAGAATGATCACCAACTCTGCAGTTCCCCTCAACTTAAGTAGCCAAAAAAAAATCAATCAGTGAATGCAGCCTTAAAGAGGGATGAAGTACTGAAGGTAACATGAATATAGGCTGGAGCTCCATGTATATATACAGTATATTGCCCAATTCTCATTTGGGAAAAAACAACAACACTGAAACAGAAGTCTGCTGGATTATTTGATAATATATGCTAGGCTATGGTCATTAGTTATTTAGCATAGCATTCTGGCATTGTTAGCTCAGTCTCTTCAACAGAATTTTAAGTTCAGTGATGTTGAATAATGAATGCTTCATATCAAAGTGCTTCATGGAATTTTTAAATGACCTCCTAAATTTTTGAACAAGGCCTAGTTCTACTTCACTACTGATGCTTTGTCTTGAATTTTTGTTATTTGACCATTTCACACTTCTAAATGTCCAAGTTTGTGCATCAAGTACCTGAAACAGCATTTAGATGGAAGCCTCTACACTGACTTATTATTGCTGTTACCACCCAGTAATATCATATCTGAACTTCAGTAGAAGGCTAATATCTAGCCTTAATGTATTCCTTCATCCACACAAAAGAGGCTACTAACAGTGACTCCTTGCCCTTTATTCAAATGGATTCTTGACAAGCCAGACAGAACCTGATGGCTGGAAGTGTCACACATGAAGCCACAGCATCGTGGCCATTTCTTCCTTTAAATCTTTATGATATGATGATTGAAAAAAAAGCATTCCTTTCATACAACTTATGAATCGTTATGTTCTCTAACCTTTGTGTTGCCTAACCATAGTTTATTTGCTATAATCATTGTCTTAACCATAACTATAACCATACTGTAGTAAGTCCATGAACTGTTATCAAAAAAATTGTTCAAAAACAGCAGTGAACGTAATCTGGGATTTTGCATAATCGTCCAATGACTATCTACCATTTTTGCAACAAGTCCCCCAAACTAAAGGATAACATTTATACACATTTATAATTACCTTCCAAAATGATCCATGCAAGCGTTTTCTGATCTTATGTCCATCGGTAGTCAGTGCCTTCCAAAACTGTTACAAATCACCATTACATAAACTTTTAAATGAGCCTTTTCTGATCTTCTACAGTCATGGTTAAAGTTTGACATATTCAAACTCTCTCGCCATTATCTTGTCCTTTTGTGTTGGAAATCTTTATTGAAGGAACCAGGGTAATTGTTTGCATCACGGTAGATGTAAATACTTTCACATAATTTTTCCCATTTTTGTTTATTCGTGAAGTGTTCCATGTAAAAGGGCCCTAAGAGTCTACTGGCAACCTGAAAATGTCAACGTGCTGCTGGCACTGGTGGAAACATCAGAGGATCACCAAAGTCATTAGAATTCATCCTCTCTGGATCATGAATGTCTGTGTGAAATTTTATGGCAATACATCCAACAGTTGCTGAGATGAGGAGCACAGTGGTGGACCATTGTGGTCATGGTCATCATAAAATAAACCAACGTTGACTGAAAACAGGAAATTAACAGAACACTCCCATGATAAAATCACACACTTTGTCGGTCCATCCATCCATGCTGACCCCGTCCCTATGAAGTTCTGTGGCTGTATGACAATGTAACGCTACTTCTGCCTTCTCAGACAAGAGTCATATCACACTGCCACTAGAGGTGTTTGAACAAACAACAAAAGCTGTTGTTTTCTTGTGAGTTGACATTGCTCTTAACGTTGTGTGTGGTTCACATATCTGTCAGCCTGCTCAGCTCTCCGCCTCAGTGTCCTCCACCTCTCCATCCATCCATCCCATGCTCATTTGCCTGTTTACTGCCTCATTGACCTTTTTTACAGGTGTGTCCCTTTTGCGCTGCATCAGCGCTGCTCAGCCACACACTCAATAATCTCTCTCTCTTTACTAGTACCTTGTGAAGGTGGCCCTTTTATTTTGAAGAGACTTGATATTAAGAAATCAATCCCATCTACATTCAGCCTACAAGCACTACAGCGGCCTCTCTTTGAGACAGACGGGGAGGCCAGCTCCTATAAATCAGCATAGCTGAGATATTTGTGGCCATCTTGGGGGAAGATTTATGTCAGCTGGATATTGGAGAGCGTCTATCAGGCTCTCACAGAAGGGCTGAGGGCCGCTGGGGGCGGGGAGGTGAAGGTAGACAGGAGGAGGGTCGGAGATGGAGGGAGGATCTTTATCATCAAAGACAGAGAAAAGGATTCTAGGATGGAAGATGTAAAATGAGAGAGAGGAAGACTTTAAACATATCACACACTGACAGGAGTCCTGAGTGGGGAGTCAGCTGAGATGTGAAGTGCCAGGGAGGTGTAGCAGGCAGAGAGATGGATGGGGAGAGGGTCGTAGAAGGGTAAAAAGGCGGTGCCAGGTTGTTGCAGAGAGCCATGAATTAACTCTAGCTGTCATATATGGATAACCTGAGAACAACCCCACACACATTATCCAGCTGCCAGACCCAGGACATCATCAAGGATGTCAGTTCACTAAATCCTACAGTAAGATATGGCCAAATATCTACACCTGATAGCATTTACCAACCACACTTCATATATAAAGTCATTAATTATCTGAAGACCAAGCAGAGCAATGTGATAACTTAGGTCTACAAATATATTTAAGCTAAGACTTGCAACTACCTTTTTTTCATCTTTACTCACCATAATGACGATACAAACATCACTAAGATCACATTTTCCAGAACTTGTCGCACCCTGTTGTAAAAAGGTCTAAGGGGAGTTAGCTATAGGCTAGCTAGGTGATGCCCACACATCACTTGTCAAGGGGTCGTTAATAGACAAGCTATCAGACCTCATAATGTTGATTTCATGCCAAAAGGTTTATATAAGGTTTATATAGCATCTTTCATCCTGGGTAACGTCAAGGCCAAAAGCCTTTACTGGCTGACATACCTTACCACTGGAACTGTTTCAGTGCCTATTGGACAAGATGCTAAAGATGTATGTTGTACCATTAAGTTGTTGAACATGGAGTAAATATCTATTAAGAAGGAAAGTTCATCTTTTGACAACCTTTTAACCAGTTAGCAAACAATAAAAAAAAAAATACTGGTACTGGAATGTAAGTGTGATATCAAGTACAGCTACTGTAATCGTGGTATTTATATATCCACCATCACATACAGCTCTCAGAACCAGGGATTAAGTTAGCACCTAAAACATTGTGAAGTGAAGTGTTAAGGTGCTTCAAATTAATTGCTTGTCAGATCATCAGTGGGGGCTGCTGCTGACAATCTTGTAATTTTTCAGATAATCAGATAAACAGATAATCCGACAATTACGCCCACTTTATGCAGCGACTAGCCAGGTGTAAAGAGGTATGAAGGAGGTCACACAACTACTTCTGTCACCTTTTTATGTGCACAATCAACACCATGAAGGCCTTTGAGGAGAGACTGTCTGAAAGGGTGCACTATCATCCCCTTTTCTCATTTCATTGTGAAGCAGAATGATGATATTGGCTGATTCTGCAAAATCCTGGATTAAATTGTCACATACATATTTTAACGTTCAATGCATAATGTTTTTAATTATTTCTTTGTGCAATATCTGTGCATGGCAACTATGGTATGGTTAAGATTACGCAATTCAAACAGCGGTTAAGGTTAGAGAAAGGTTGTGGAGACGTTTTTTTTAAAAAGAGAACATTATTTGCAAGTTTTTGACAGGATGCTTATCATCGTCTCCCTCATGAAAGTGAGACTTGCAACATGCCCATCCACCACCCCAACCTCAACAACCTTAAGTTACCAATTTGCTTCATCAGAACTGCTTGTTGGACAGCTTCCGAAAGCCCCTGCCCCCGACATCTTTCCAATGTCAGATTAGGGCGGGACTGTGTCCGACCATTTCTGTAACTTTCCAAAACCGTCAATCCGACATTCACACCAAATTCAGTGATTGGTAAACTGTGCAGAGGTTTGAAAAGTAAACAGGGTTTAAACTTGAACTATGAACACCTTTTTTCCCCTGGAAGGCAGACTGTGGGAAAATGTGAGCTGTTGTCCCCAAGAGGTATAAACACTTTTGCCTTTCGACATGGTCGGACAACACATCCTACGAACTAGTTCTTTTCTAGCATAACCCGGCCTTACTTTCTGCCTTGCTATATAAAGGACACATTATGTCCTGCCTTGGCACCAAACGTTGGCACTGGATGTAAAACATGGGGTGCAGAATTGTCCAAAATGAACATAATACTGGGCTGTTTGTAGGATGGCAAACTCGTCATCTTGTGCTCCACCTTGCCCCAGCTCTGCATGAAGCTTGGACCTGTATGAACAGTTGGTCTTCAGTAGTGTGCCTGATGCTGAAGATGTTATTATCTTGACATGTTGATTTATGTATTTTAAATGAAGAAATTTAACAGGCCAAGTTGCACTCAAGCATCAATTGCATGAACAACAGGAAGTATTTTTTATTGGCAAGGAGCCACCCAGCTGCAACACTCTCAGGTTTTTCTTTATCAGGGAGTGTACTGAATGAGACAATGCTCTTGGTTTTTCTCTTCTAGTTTTGGGAAGACTGTCTGGGAATCAGGCTCTGAGGTATTGTTCCTGCACTGCAGACATGGCACAGAAGACAAAAACCCCAGCAACTATCTCAGCTTCGTGTCCCAAAAGCCGATAAAATGTCACACCTATATGTGTCCTGTGGGCTTTATGTCTGAGACGGACGTCAAGAAGTCTGGGGTGTCAGGTGTCCAACCTACATATTGGAACAATGCTGTGAGACAATGCTTAGGAACAACTTCTATTTGTCATGGTTTCAATCAAACATTGAGCCAAAATCATGTCAGTGTGTCGCGTTTATCAAATGGAGGGGGAATACAAGCTGTATGAGAAATAATTAGATACTTGTCCTCTCTGCATGAAGAGATTTTTCACTTTAAAAATTATACTCCAATCCACAAACATTTAGCGTGGAGAAAGTGTCAGATTTGTGAGCCAATGACAGCTTGAGGAGACAGCAAGGGACAGAAGAGTAATCATATTTTGGAATATCAAATATATCAAATATTTTTTGAAGGAAATGAAAGTGAATAGCATTCACTGGAGAGCACACTCATCACCAGACAGCCAGCGATTCCATATGTTGCCGTGCTCCATCTAATTACACTGCTGTGCCGAGGCACTTAAATTCAATCCAAGGGCAAAACAACGTGGTGAATTTAAGAATAAAAAGCAAAGCAATGTTAGTTCTTTTTTGCATTTGTGACCCCCCTTTATTAGTTGATTACACAAAAACCCTCACAGGTGGAGATGGTTCAAAAGAAACTCAACAAAATCCAGTAGGAATGTACATCTGGTATTCTGATAGTAATGGAGGTAAATCTCTGGACCAAGGACAGCTGAATATACAGTCATACTTTAAACTTGATCTGTGTATTATATGACCTGTTTTTAAAGGAATACTCCACACAGAGTCTCTCCTTGAAAAGTTTGCAGCAGTTCTCATCTTACTAAAAGTCAATTTTTTGTCTTTACACAGTATTTTTAGTTGCCTAAACCTAACCAGCCCTTAACCTTATTGATATGGGAGTGGACACAGTATTTTCTCATTATATTTATGACTTAGTTTACATGTACCTGAGCAGGGACAGTATAGGCATCACATACATGTATTTTCCTTATTTTGCCACTGTATGTGAGACAAGTGGGTGGAGACATTTATTGTCTAAATGTACAATGCCTTATGTACTTCCATTGTAACAAAACTGCCTCCCTGTTAGATGATAAGATCACGTTTTCTTTCCCTTTCATGGCAGCATCTTCCAGAACCCAGAGAATCAGAAGGACTAGACACGTATAGCACTCAGAGCCTTTAGCATGATTTTGTCTGGTGTCATACTGGTTGTATTTACACGGTAAACTCCCCACATAGTTGCAGTATGTGAAGGAAAGGACCTGTCATGTGACACAGTTCGAGATTCTTAGCCTCCAGTGCTGTTGAGCCAGTTGACCTGGAACTGACCTGCAGAGAGCAAGACAGAGAGACAACGGCAGAGAATAGAAATAAACAAATTTTCAGTGAGGGCTGGTATGAAAGATGGAGACAAAGAGGGGAAGCATGGAGAAGGAATGGGGAAAGATAAGGAGAGGTTGACAGGCAGGGAGAGAAGATGAAGAAAAAAAGAGGTGGGGGTCGACAGAGAGGGAAACTCTGCCTTTGAACTCTTCAAGGTCAACTCCTTTCATCTCTGTTTTGAGCCACTACAGTGGGTTTGCACGGCTTCCAAACACCCACAACTCCTCCGGTCAAGCATGCAGAGAGGGGGCCAAGTCCCAGTTTGGAAAGCGGGTCTGTTGATGCCTCGAGGCATAGAGTCTCCTTTACCGCAGCTTCTAGCAGACAAGGGCCCTGCATTAATCATGTGCAATGTGATAGTCTCCCCCCCCCCCCACCCGCCCGGATGTTGGCCCCTAAACAAACTGTGACAGAGGGGCCTCTCTCTGTAGCAACTCAACACACCTGTACTGCTGTTGGTGAAAAGGGGTTCAAACTCAGTGTGACCGGCCAAATGAAAAAGACAAGGGACAAGAGCAGAGAACGTAACACCAACTAGCCTGATGACCTTCCAAGATCATGAATGCCACAATCATGAATGAATGAGTAAAAAGTCAGTGGCATTCAAGTGGTGCTGGAACCCTGTCTGCTGAAATCGTTATTTTTCTTTCTTCCTCTGTGATTGATAGAATCAAATTTCTATCAAAGAAAAGGGAAAAAATGAATAAGAATAATGGTCATAATTATAAGATAATAAGTCTTTTTTTTATATTTAATTTGAATCTTTTTTACAAGATACTGTGCAGAAATTTAACTTATGAATACAGGCTCCTAGCTGCTGGATCACTGAGCCTTCCCAAGGAAAATGACAGAATCAGTCTTTTCAGCAAGTGCCCCAAAACAAGATGTTTACATTCAGGTAACAAAGCCCTCTAGCGGGAGCAAAGAAGGAAGTCAGGTGACGTTATACAGCCACAAAATCTCATAGAGAGGAGGTCTGGATAGATGTATAGCCCAACAAACTGTAGGACTGAAACACGGGAGGCCGCTGTTTGTTTCCCGTTTCTAGCTGACAGTCACCATTGGCTTCTTTTAACCATGACCACGATCGTTCCTGAACCTTAACCAATGGTTTATTCTTGTAATCATGACAACAAAGTCCCCTAACATCAGTGCTGTCCTTTAGTAAATAAGGACAAACAAAATTTGACTGTTTACCCAAAAAAGGGCTGCAAATCCTTAGTAAATAGTTTTAAGTGGTGCCTTATACAGCCAGCCTTTGGGTTCACATTGTGAGGGTGTAAAAACAAAATCAAACTCCATTTTCCTATTTATTTAATTCTTTTTTTTTACCAAAGGCTCGACAGAAATCAGAGATCCACTGCAGAGGCCTGCGTCTGACTGAAATTTAAAAATCTGTTTCTGGAGTTCTCTTTCCGCCTCAGTGGGATTGTGATGGTGACTGGTTTCATTTAAAGGAAAGGTTCACATTTTTTATCAGAATACAATACTCACATGCGCTTACGTAGTTTAAAAGGGTTTTTGGTCACTGGTTCGTCCTCCTGTCCACACTGAAGAGATGAAAGTGACAACTTATCATTTAAATGAGGCTGATAAAGGTATTTGTCTAACTTTCTTAAGTATTTTATTGCTCCTCACTTTCCAGTGTAGCCTCTGATACCTCAGCCTAATGATCTCTTTCAACCTCTTCATCAGAAAAGCCCTTATTGTATTCACCAGTGTGGAGGCTCTCTCATGCTGTGCCATATATCGTTTGTTTGTTATTGATAAGACACAATATCTGTTGGTTGAGTTTTTTGTGCTGACCTCTGTGGTGGTGTTACGAGCTCTGCAGTTTACTAATCCAGCTGACTGGTTTGGCGCTGTACTGGGGCAACGTTAGTGACACACCTTGCTTCATGTGATTAGAGTTCACTGGACCCACACAAACAGAGAGGCACTGTCAGTCACACACACGTATTAAGATATAGAGTATATCAGAAGCATGTTACTGTGAATGAATCATGATTTGATCCAGGCAGACTTGCGTCTGCACGTTGAGTGGTGTGGCCTTTGACCGCAAGTTACAGTGGAAAAAAACATGTTTGTTTTTACCATAAATATAATCTAACAATGGTTAGCTGACTATGGGGATGTTAACTGATGTTGTGTCATCCATCATCAGTATTCAGTAGTTATAGGAATGCTGCCTTCACACATGCAACTTGTATGTATATATAAAGTATATACAGTATACATGTTGACAAGCAACAAAGAAGAATCAAACCAGGACATTGCGATTACGTGGTATGTGATTTAACTACTACTAGCCCCCTGGATGCCCCACATGGAACTTGAATGTGTTTTTGATATATAAGAAGTAAAATATCGCATATGCTTGGGGTGGTTACACAACAACAGTGGGCCCTTGAATTCCCACAGACTTGATGTTTAATTTTCAATGTGAAAATTTTCAGAAACGTCAACTACAATTAAAATCATACACAAAAAATATCATAAATTTATTCTGTACAATGTTTTTCCTGTAGAATGTGCAAGAATAAAAAAAAAAACTGTTACTCTTATCCCATTGATGCTTGTTACTAACTCGACTGCTTCCCTTTCTCTCCTCTCTCTCTCCTTCTTTTGCTTTCTGACAGTGTTTCTGCCTCCAGAGTTGTGGAGGCTGGATCTGTGGTTGCGGAGCTGTGGAGTCTAGATCTGTGGTTGCGGAGCTGTGTAGTCTGGATCTGTGGTTGCAGAGCCGCAGAGTCTGGATCTGTGGTTGCGGCACCGTGGAGTCTGGATCTGTGGTTGCAGAGCTGCGGAGTCTGGATCTGTGGTCGCGGAGCCGCGGAGTCTGGATCTGTGGTTGCAGAGCTGCGGAGTCTGGATCTGTGGTCGCGAAGATGCAGAGTCTGGATCTGTGGTTGCGAGCCACCTGCTGCCCCCGTGTTCCTGCTCGGCGGCCGTTACTGCTATTGTTGTTATTGATCTAATTATTAGCATTACTATTCTAATATTGCTATTAGTATTATTTGTATTAATATTAACATCAATACCATTGCTTTACATGTGTATGTAGAACTGTAATGTGCTGTACTACTGTATGTTCTCTTTCCTCCTGCTCTCACTCTCTTTCTCTCTCTCTCTTGCTCTCTCTCTCAACCCAACTGGTTCGAGGAAGATGACCGCCCCACCAAGAACCTGGTTCTGCTCAAGGTTTCTGCCTGTTAAAAGGGAGTTTTTCCTTGCCACTGTCACCTAGTGCTGCTCTTGGTGGGAATTGTTGGGTCTCTGTAAATATAAAGAGCCGGTCTAGACCTGCTCTTTATGAAAAAGTGCCCTGAGATAACTTTGTATATGTATATATATGGCGCTATATAAATAAAACTGAATTGAATTTAATTGAAAACATAGGGTAATTTGACTTAAATTAATACTTAAATTAGGACTCAATAGCTGCAGTTACATGGACAATATCTCTTCAACCCAAATGTAAATCATTCTGATTAGAGATTCCAACTTAACTGTTTACACGGACACTAAATAAAGTGATCCGATAAGCATTTAATCAGAATATAACTCTGTTGACATGTGCACAGTAGCTCTGAAGCGTCTAATCTGCCGGAAATATAACAGAAGAAGAAGGGTTTTTTTTGGCTTCATTCATCTTTTCAGAATCTTGTTGGAACAACTCGTTTGGAGCCATTCAACCATCGAGGCATTCAACAAACCTTAAAGGTGCAATATACACTGATTTCGTGAGAGGTCGAGATCTTTCCTCTGTACCTTTGTGAGGCGTGGGTGCCGAAAAAAGGACAATAAACAGGGATTTCTAACTTAAATGTACTGTATTCAGCCGTCTTCAACAATTTAACTCAGGTATTCTTACACAAAAGCAAAACCAAAATCCACATGAAAAATAAATCTCTGAATCTCTAGCGTTCAGTTCGCTTCTCAAAAGTTCAATTCACTATTTTCTAATTCCAATCAATTCTCGTCTTCACTCTCNATATACACACACACATATATATACACACACACACATATATACACACATATATATATATACACACACACACATATATATATACACACACACACACACACATATATATAGTGATGTCGTGAGAGGTCGAGATCTTTCCTCTGTACCTTTGTGAGGCGTGGGTGCTGAAAAAAGGACAATAAACAGGGATTTCTAACTTAAATGTACTGTATTCAGTCGTCTTCAACAATTTAACTCAGGTATTCTTACACAAAAGCAAAAACAAAATCCACATGAAAAATAAATCTCTGAATCTCTAGCGTTCAGTTCGCTTCTCAATAGTTCAATTAACTATTTTCTAATTCCAATCAATTCTCGTCTTCAGTCTTCAGTCTTCACTCTCCACTGCTCCTCTCCTCTCTCCTGCTTCCACTCCACTGAGCCTTTTGTCTTCTCATCTCCTCTCAATCAGTCGGTCAATCAGCTCAGCCCTCGTCCTGGCTGCTCCACACTCGTCCTGGCTGCTCCACAGCTGGGATTTGCAGTCTTTTCCCATCGGCCATGATGGTTTGTAGTCCCTGTCGCAACCATTTGGCGGGAATGTACCTGCCCTCGATGACGCAACCTCTTGTGACATCACAGTAGACAGAAGCTTTTCAGGTGCTGTTACTCCCACTGAGCTGCATCAGAGGCTCTGATCACAGTGCAGTTATCCGAACTGTCTGTATGGACATTCATTAGCGGTTAACCACAGATGAAAATCAATGCCCAGACGATGCACAAATGATGTTGCGTCAACTCTACGCATTACCTGCTTGTTTCTGACCATTTCTTTAGTCCTATGTCACTTTCCCAACAGTACCTGATTACAGCATTCCTCTGTTTGCTTGATTTAGTGAGTGGAAGACCTCCGGTACACTGGGTGGCTACTTCTTGCAAGAAATCCCCACCCAAGGCATCTGACTCAACCAATCACAGATTCATAAATCCACTTGCCGTTACAGTGCTGTCACTTCCTCACGGCATCTGGTTTATTTTATTGTTTTATGAAACTGGAATAACACAAACAAATGTTGCTTCTTCCCTATTATGCGTACCTACACAGCATTTTACATACAGTATGTAAATCAACAGAAAGGGCAACTCCTGCATCTGTTCTGTGGCGTATCAGCCAGTGGGGGATTTTAATTGGGAACCCCCTTAAGAATTGAGCCATTAACAACAAACACACAACTGTATTTGTACATTGCTGCAATAACATGGATACACCAGTGAACCAAATGAAAAAAGTGTGCATGCTCAGCAAAATCCTACCTGAGAAAACATTAATAATATGCTCAAGCTTTATCAGTTTTCTGGCTGTGAGAATTTTTCGGCAGCACGAGGCAGCTTTTGTCTCCATCATCAGCACAAACACAATTAATGGAATTTCTTTCCAATAAACTTTAAAAATCAGTGTTGCTTCTACCACCAGACGTGCAGATATTTGTAAATGTTTTGCTGCATCAAGGCTATTCTGATGGTTCATTGCACCCTAGCTCTATTGAAATAAATACAAAGTTCACTTCATTTTTCCTTCTTGTATTAGGGCTTCACAAATGTGCGTCTTACCTTTAGTTACCTCTACCTCTACCTCTCTCTTACCACTTTGTCAAAAATGTCATAGTTGTAAACGTTTTTTGAATTATCCACGGCATATTAATACATATATGTATACAAGGTAATGCAACAATCTCCATAGCTGACAAAAAACAACACAGATTAAAATTATGTCAACTTTTGTGAATGCATGGTGCTGGGCAGGTTTTCCAGGAGAAATCTTTGGTGGAAGAAAAGGAAATGATGCATTTTATGTTTCTGGCAGGAACCACCGAGGCTGCACGGAAAAAGACACGGGATGCTGCTACCCACAGAAAAACAACATCATCAGAAAATCATAAGAAGTCAAAGAAGGAGGAGAATGAAGAGGAGATGTACAAGACCTCAATATAGGAATTGGAATTACTATTATAATGAAGCAGTGATTTCCTCACTGTTTACCCCTGAGCTTAAATCTAACAATTTCCTATGACTGATAAGTACTAAAGCTGAGTTGGGAATAAAACCTATTCGAGACAAGATATTCAGCTTTAAATTGAGCTACAACAACTACATTTCTCTACACCTGACTGTCTCGTGACGTTAACAAGCTCATAGTTAGGCGTGTATTCCTGGAAAGCGAGCCAATCAAGGGAGCCGAGCAACTACGCACTGCTGGAGCTCTCCCTCTCAGGTCTGGCAAACTGGTTAGTCTTTGATGAATAAAGACTATTGTAAAAGTCAAAGACAGGGAACACTGGCAACTGCAAAACAGCATGATATGTTGTGTGCATTGTCCCCTCATTCCTGTTTTGTTCCATAATTTTCACTGGCCAACAGATCATTGGGGAACTTGATTTACCAAAGTCACGCTTCCCGGACAACCTTTCAAGTTAATTACAGAGAAAAATACCCACATTAGTTTTAAGAATTCCCTCAAAAGATTGTAAACCATTGATATTACAAACCCTGCAGGTCACACAGATTATTAACTTCAGTAAAGATTGCACCTATTTAAATAAGTGGATGTCATATCAAATGATTAAAAAAAAGTCATTGTTTTCATTTGACTTTAACCCATATAAAATGTTTGCACTGAAGATCATTTAAAACTTAAAGGATAATTCAAGTCATTACTACATAAGTGCTCTCAGTGTCAACATGAACATTTTCAGGTGGAGTTTTGATACTGACACTGACACTACAGCGCACAGGATGACAGGTTCTTGATTTGCACATGCAAAGCTACATATTATCGGTCACTGACATGAAAAGCTGTTACCATCAGCGTCCAGCTGCTCCTGTGTAGGCGATAGGGGAGTTTTGATTATCGTCCCCACTCAGTGAACTCAGGCGGGAGCTGAGCAGAGAGCAGCTACCTCTAGCCACATCTAGCAATCTGTAAAATTACTTCTGGGCTTTGTGCTCTCATCTGCACATTTAAGCGCGAGTGCTGCTATGGCAGCTTAATCTTTATTCAGTCAATCTCTCTGACCTCTTTCTTTCAGCCCTCCTCCTGCTGAGGAGACCTCAGGCTTGGCACTTCCAGGGAGATGTGTCAGACAGGGATAGAGAGACAGCTGGTATACATTTCTCAGGGATGTGGAAATCAGATTGTCAGACGACCCTGCGCACTGCTCCCTGACTTCAGAAGGCAGAAGTTACTGTCAGTGTCAATGATGCCCTATGGATGATCCTTACACTGTTCAGCAGAAACTCTGAATACTCTGGTGTAAGAATGTAGAAGAATGAGTGTATTGTAAGTGTTACATTTTAGCCATAATTAAAGGACTGAACGATGCACTTCAAGTATTGCCTTCTTCTAGATAAAGTTACAACAAGGACTCTGTATCTAACATTTATCACACCTTTCAGCAATAAATAGAGTAAGAATACATACATTTTCTAATTTCAATCTAGCCCAAGATTTGCAATAAACAGGTACTCTCCCCCCCACCTCCCCCCATCCCCAATCCCAATGCCCCCTCTCTTAACCCCAAATTTTGGTGTTGCCAGGCCCCATTGCTTTTCTTATAAACCATGTCTCAGCAAAATCCTCTGAAAAAGTGTGATTCTTTTTACACTTCTGCTGAAAACATATTTTACCTGTAGGACCAACTGACCTCTCCAATTCCTAAACTTGGAATGCGTATCCAAGGTCAGTCAGAGATGTTGGTTAAGAACCAGCTACATTATGGTCAGTCCTTCTTTCTCTGTTGTGTTCTGCATAAAAATAGTACCTACAAACTTCAACCTAAGAACAGCAGACATGGTTCAAGCATTTGTTCTGCCAAGAAATCTGTTCTCAGCTTCACTTCAGCTAATGTTCAATTTAGCAATCTTCAGCTTGTACAAGATGCTGCCGCCAACAGGATAACATCACAGCTGGTCTGTCATCCCTCAAAAGGCTTTCAATTCCCACCAGATGTGACTTTAAAAGGTGTGCCTGTTACAGGTGTCATCATCTCCATGGTCACCAAGATGGTGCTGACATCCCTGCACCAAATGTGGCATATATCGTCATGACAGCAGCAGCACTGATGGTGGCCAAGCTGGTGCTGATGTTCCATGCTAGATCCAGATGTTTCACTCAAGCACTCTTGTTAATTTTAGATACTGTGAGTATTTTCTGAGCGCACACCACAAAAGGTGCAGACCAGTGTGATGCAAGTCCATCAAAACTAGAGCAGGCGACACTCTTCTCCATTACACCATACTTTATCTGCTCAACGTTTTCGGCTGTCTTGACCTCATCACCCCTAATTCTGATTTTTCTCAACATTTAATCATTGTCTACCATTTTTAAGCACCTACTGCATCACCTGCATTGTTTGGGGTTGTACTTATTACTTACTATTATTGTTTTATAGTGGAGATCTGTTGAAGCCTTTCGAGACTCTTTGAGGTGGCAATACAACTAAACACGATGGGCACAAAAGAGTACTTCTAGAGAAACATACAAGTGGCACCAGAATGACTTCAAAGTGTCGTTCAAATTGTCAGTCCTATGTGTACTACTTTGTACAAGGCATTAAGATCTCATCTAATTGCTGTCACTTTACTTGTTACAAGTCCAGATTTACCTTCACTTGTCAGATTGGACATATTGCAGAAAACTTTTTTGAGAATTTAGAAGTTTTTCTTGACCTGCACAATCCCTCACCAGGAAGGGCTGGAACCTATCCCAGCATGCACTGGGGAGAGGCATGAAATTACCATAAACAAGTCTGCAGTTCATCACTGGCAGAAAGGCAGATAATCACACTTTCAGGTGAACATGAAAAGAAAGAGAACAGAACTCACATCCTTATTGCTGCGATGTGATTTTGGTATTTACAGAGACATCATGGATCTCTGTTATTCTGGTGTAATTAACAAATACTAAGAGCAATGAATTGTACTCACCTAATCCATAGGTATGGCAAGGAGGATATCGGCATGAGACAGGAAAGAAAAAAAGAAAAGGAAAACATTATTAGCAATGAAGTTCAAACAGTGTCACAATAAGAGGTAATTTAAGTAATTGCTGTTAACACCAACATTAATATGTGAGTTGTGTTGCATTTGAAAATGTAAAGGTTAACAGATTTAATAGCTTAGGACTGAATAATGAATTACAACACCACATATCTGTATACAAGACGTTTAAAGCACCAATATTTAAGTATTCATTGGTTAGCAAACAAAACATCCGATTCCACAGAAATGATGACACATCGCAGCTGTATGTTTGTGGTTTCGGTTTCAGGGTGTGGGGAGTTCACATTGGCTAGATTGTGATTCTGTTTTCCCTAAAAATGATTGATAGAATGAGGGCTCACAGCCAAAACACTGTGGTCATTACAGCGGGCTGCTAAAAGCATATCAGCATATGAGAAACATATCTTGTTGATACAGTATGTGACTAAACTCAGTCACAAGCATGGTGTTGGAAACAAAATATTTTCCTGTGTGAAACTCTTTTACAAGCTTTTACAATGCTAACTGATTAAGTTTGGACTGAAAAATACTCTCTAACCGTCTGATGCACATTTAATTTGGTAACAGCAGCTAAAAATGTTTTAATACATCTGTCAGTTGTTAAAATAGGAAACATCAGATGAGATTATTGATTAAAGTCATATCAAAGAGTTTATTTAGTTTAGTTTGGTTCGCAGGTAATGATCAAAGACGGATGTGGAACCAATCAAGGCCATCAGTTGTCCATTACTGACTCCACTGAAGCTATTCTTAGTACTGTGTAAATGCTACACAGTTCATCAATATGTGTTACATCAGAATCAAAGCTCCTGACATAAGTGAAGACCATTTCTGTAAGGTTTCCTTTGATTTTTTGGTGGGAACAAAACTTCGCCAGGTTTCATTTCTTATGCCTTCTTCTGACTCGGTACAATACAGCCCACCAACTAAACAAGATAAAAATACATTTTGGCCACAGTCGAATGATAAATAAAAGTTGATTGTATGTTCACTGCTATTTTCTATCCAGAAGATCAGTTAATACATCTGTCAGAAAAGCTAGTCAGTGAGGTTTAATGCATTCCTTTTGTGAACATATTATGCTAACTTACAGAACATAATCATGTTGTCACGCACCAGGGACTCACACAGGGAAGTAAAACATTCTCTACACAACACATTGGGGAAAAAAAAAAACTCTTATAAAGTGAGCAAGCTGGGGTTGTAAGAATGTCAGACATCTGTTGGCATACATTATCTCAATTCCTGTGTAGACAACTGGTTGGTATCTGCCTAAAAAGGTCAGCTGTGGGAAAAGGAGGTGTCAGCGGAGTAGTGGTGATGGAGTGGGCCAGCGCAAAGTTCAGGTTCACCTGGACTGGGAATCTTTATGCCCTTATTGACAAAAGGTCAAGGCATCTAACGATCTGTGGGAAAAGGTTACACCTGTCTAACGAATACACTTCATTCCATTTACATAGCCTGCCATCATGCATAACAACTGGCTGTTAAATAACAGGAGGCGTATTACAGAATGTGCATGCTAGATGCTTGCTTGAAGATATGAATTATCCAAATTAAAGGACTGATTGTGCCACACGTAGAGCATACACAATTCTCACTTAGCTATCCAAATTATACACAAAACACTATTTGCATTTTATTTAGTAAACAGTAGCTGCAACATGTTCTCTGCTTAAATATTAACTATGCAAGATATCTGATGTTTCTGGTGCAGAATGAATTAATATTTGTTGCCTGTGGTCAGATTTAACTTTAAAAATTCATGCAAAATTTAGCAAAGCTTTGAAATCAGTGTCTGCAATGAAGCAGAGGGTGGGGGCGGATGAGACGCTGGATAGCACACAGAAGAAAATAGATCCAGCTTTAGAAGCTGAGGTCACGCTATGTTGATGGTATAAACCACAGCGTCCATCCCTTTAGAGAGCTTGGACAGGAGTGAACAGCAGGTCTTTTTGATGCTTTCAGGTGCACGCTCTGAATATTCTCAATCAGCATGACTTGAGAATATTCAGCAAAGTTCATGACTGAATGGCGCTATTCAGAAGTTGCCTCTTCTTGGGAAAGTGAGGATCATGCCAGTGTTATACAAGCTTTTCATCTCCCACATAAATAGACCTAGAGGTATTCAGCTGGAAACCTTCTCCCTCTGGATTTGTCGCTGCATGTGTCCCCCACATTTTTCCCCAGGCTAAATGAAGAGGAGACATTTTATTTGTTTGGCTTGTGGAAGATAATAGTTGTATTTTCTATGAATATAAAACATGATGACTTTGTTGGCATAAATCAAATTATGCATTCAAAGACTGAACGAAAGAATGAGAGCAATGTGACAAAATATTTATCATTCTTTTTAAAGTTGATCAGCTGGAAGGACTAAGATTTATCTCCTGATTTATTTGGTAAGTTATAACATAACCTTCCGCAAAAATCGCACTTTGCATCTCAGGCTATATAAATTGTCACAAAATGATACACAGGTAAGGCAAAGCTGACACAGTCGGCTGTGTAGAGGGGTGTTAGCAGTGTGCAGTGTAGTCTGTGAGATGGCTTAAACATTTAATATTAACCATAGTTTATAATGTACCGAGTAGTTTGCAGAACAGAAATAATAAAGATGATGTTGCCATCTGCATTTGTTTCTCCATTCACTATGATATGAGAGCACCAGGCGCCACATGGCTCTTATTATCTAAAAATATATTGTGCCAAGTTGTGTTATAGAGCTTTTAGAATCACATGAGAAACTAGTCAAATGGAGAATTACAGTCTTAAAAGGATTATATCAGTGGCTTTGCATGTTCTATCCCGTTAACTGTTTATACTTTACATATTGCCAACCATTTTCCAATTACTTTTCCAACCTATGTTATGCCTTGGAAAATAGTTGGCAAAATGTAGAGTGTGAGCATCTTGTAGTTAATGGGCTACAATGTGGAAAACCACTAGTATAGTCCTTAATTCAATTGTAACTTAGTATTATAGTACTTAGTATACATAATGTAATGTCCTTTGCTAAGTGTTTTGGATGCATATGCTTTCTGAAAGTAAACAGTGACAACCAGCACTTCTAAACTGTATATTTGGTTAGGCTTAGAAAGATTCAAATATTAAAGCTACACTATTCAACTATGCACGCTGGCAGCTCCAAAACAGAACTGTGCCTGAGGGTTACCTCAGCTTGGGCCTGGAGACTACAGACAGCCTGTGTTACAAACTGGAGGCGTGGGGTTTGTTTCCCAGGCAGGGAGGGTCTAACATTATGGCTGCATTATGGGAAATGTATAGGATGTATAGGATGGAGTTTTTGGAGCTTGAACCACACTAGTGACTAAAAGGTCCACTATGTTTCACTTTATTGTTTGTTTGTTTTAATGTGTCTCTTGTGAGTCCCCCAAATCTATGGAAGGACAATAGTAAATTGCTAGAGTGCCCCTTTAACAGCACAAATCCTGCACAGTAACGGGTCAAGATGAACTGCACACAGCAGCTTGTATTTACTACAATAATCTGTCTGTTGTGTATTTTACTAAAGGGAAGAACAAGGTAATAGTTTTAACCCTCTCACTGCTGTTGTGGAGACAGTTTCTAGTTCACCCTTAAATCTTGATTCATGACATCTGAGATTGATACCACAGATGTTACAGAAAATGTGACTAATGCAGATTCAAAACATATTGATTGTTACATTAGTGCTAGGTATATAGCCCCTAATAATCCATATTGCACAAATTCATGCAAAGGGCTAGGATAATGATTTATAAAATACGGCAGTTACAAAAAGACATGTTTAATAAAGACAAACATGATAATTAGATAGCATTCCTCAGGTGTCTCAGGTTAGTAAATAATCCATTCTGCTGTTTCCTCACTCTATCGTGTGGCAGTGACAAACAACACACGGTCATGTCTATTACTGAAGGAAGAACCCACTATTCTCAGACAAAGTCAAATTTGTTGCCTGGTCTGAAATGGGTAATCACTCAACATAAGTGCAGTTTAGAAGTGAACAAAGGGAACACATAGACATGCAAGCAGCCTATAAAACAAGCAAAGCAGTGGGTTTAGAACGAGTTTATCTGTAAATATATGTGGTGTTTCTGACCATTACTGAAAAGAAAAACTTGCATCAAGTGTGAATATAAAACTTTAATAAGCCATCAGGCAGATTTAATACTTTGCCACCGATACTGTGGGCTCTTAAGATAAACCCTGCAATTGTTATCAGTGAAGAGCCGGGATGCATGGAGAGCTTGCTGTATGTTCAGCAATCAGTCCAGTTTTTGATGAGGGTAAAAGGACACAGCTCTCATCTTTTTTTCATGGCAGTGTGTGCATCTGTCGAGTCCTCAAAAAAAAAAAAAATCTTGGTGATAAACAAGGCCTATCTGGAGGAGACCTTGCAGCAGTAAGCAAGCCTAAATCAGGCACTGTTGCATGGCAGATAATATGAGCTGCTGGCAGTGGAGGAGGAGGGGGGTGTTTGCTGCAGACTGAAGGCAGAATCTGCTCCATGGGAAGGGGACACTGCTGATGCTGCTGCCATCGAAGTCCAGTGAGGTCCCTTCATTAGCCTCTGTGTCCTCAGTTTTCTCTTCTTGCCTCTCTCAGTGTCCTGTTCACCCTCCACAGAGCGATGGGGAGGGCTCTCTGAATAGCAATAACCCTGCCCAGCATCAATCCATCTTCTACTTCATTAAGGGGGCTGCAGCGTTATTGCTGAGCTGTAATGATTCCACATATCTCCCTCCCATAGGCCGAGTTTCTTAGGCTTTCGGAGATGTCATAAAAGAGAACACGTGAGATGTGCCGGAAATGTATTTGAATTATTAATTTCTTTAGTCCCTGGAGGAAGTTTGTCTGCGTGTATGTGTGTGCATGGATGAGTGTGTATGCACGAGCACATGTGCATACTCCTGGCTACTGCTTTATACTTCATACAGGTTGATTCAAAATTTATGTTGCCAGCTCCTTTGGCACTGGAGAGTTATTGCAAAAAAGTCAAATGAAAGGCCACAGCAATACTAATGCGGTTCAGATATATGGCCACTGCTTCTCATTCGCATCTCTGGATGGTAATGCAAAAGAGATGATGCTTTATGCAGACGAATCCAGCAGAAACACATCAACAGAAACTGGAGAAATGAAAGAACAAGATAGGGTTCAGAGCCCTGTGTATACAGACTACAGCAGGCTCATACACTCAAAACCTTTTTATATTCGCTATAAAAAGTCCTGTAAAAAGCACACGCTTGGAATATCTATCCTCTAAGAAGCCATTAACAGTGATGGGGAGAATATTTAAGTTTTTTTTCCTTTCTTTTACTTGTTTTTCCTTACATACAGACATTTAAATGTGCTGTGTGTAATTTTTTAAATACTTACTTACATAACTGAAATACACTGACATATTCACCGTAAACAAAGTTAGATCATTGTAGAGATGATTAGCAGCCTGTAGCTCATGGCAGCTGTTATATCTGGTGTTCAATCAAATTCAAGACCACATTTCCTACTAAACACCCTGTCACTGGGGATCTGTGCCTCTTTCTTATGTGCGTTATTAAATAAATGAAAACGATTAGTCCATACCACTACCAGAAAGTTTTAGTTCTGTTCAAATGCGGTGACTGTAACATCACACAAAGGCCTAAAATGTAATGTAGTAATAATTTATTGATTGCAGAATGCGACAAAAAGCACCTTAAGGACCGCCTACATACTGTGTAATTTGCACAGTTCTATTTTACCTATTGTTTTTCTTAGTGTGCCATTTATCTTAGAAGAAAAAATTGCCTAGAGTTGGATAATCATTTTCACCACTTGTTGACAGCATGTTCTGACAGTCCATTATATTGACCTATGTATCACTAAAAGCACTATCCTTTGCCCAAGAAAACAATGTCACTTCCAATCACATTAATGTCCAGTCTATAGTTACCATGACGTGGTAAACTGTGCAGTGACTGATGTGTTTTAAATTGGCAGCAGGAAATGAAATCATTAAGAACACTCTATCAGTCGTCCACAATGACCATCACAACAATTATTTCAAATTATATGGAGTGTAAGCTAAGATGCACGTTATTTTACAACTGTTAAAATAATTAGGAACAAAGCCAGAAGCAGGAGCAGTCTAACATTTTTATTAGAACCACAAAACCTCTAAGAGAGGAGGTCGGATGGATCGATCATTTTTGTCATGGTCATATGTAACAGTTTTGGAAGGCACTAACAAGTTATGCCATGCCGATTGGGTAGTCAGATCAGAAAACACTCACATGGGTCATTTTGGAAGGCAATGACAATCAACATATTTTGTAATTTAGTTCGGAGGACTTATTGCCAGACACTGCCCTCACCAGAAATATTGCAGTGGGCATATCATCCCATCATTTACAGTCCAAGTTTATATTTTTTAACCATAAGCATGATCTTGGCTATCCAAGTACTTTTTGTTGCCTAGGCTTAAACAAACCTTAGCCATAGAAATAAAAAAATTAGCAATGGTAATCATGGACAATGATGTTGTCCTGCCGATGGAGGCACCAGATCAGGAAACGTTCAAATGGGATATGGATAATTTTCAGAAGGAAATGACATGATCTATTTCGGTTTGAGGACATGTTGCTTCTCCACAACTCCCTAATGATGTTCACCCAGCAAAATGATGATGTTCAACAGCTGAGGTTAATGTTAAAATCCATGTTGCTGTGTTAGTTTACATATAACTGACATTAGTATAATGTGCAGTAATGAGCCATGAGGTTATGCACCTTTAACCATGTCTGACAATCTGGTCTGTATCTAGTCTACAACCTCTAGGTTTCAGAGTTGCCAGTGTGATTGCCTCACAGTTCAACACCACAGTTACCCGAGGTAAGCAAACAGTAAGAAATAGGGGCTAAGGAATGTGTGAGGTTCACACTGATAGAGTGCTTGTTTAGAGGGCCACACACACGCCTGAATGCAGCCATTAATCATAAGCATTGGCAATCCAATCAATTATCCAACAGGGAGAGGTGAAACAAAATCTATGAACTCTTGAGTCAATGAACTCTGACCTTTTCACCAATCTCAAACCACCCACGCTAATCAGACAGCTGTACCTACATCGACATACTGAGTCTCAGCACAAGCAAGGGAGCGTCACAGTCACGGAGTCCAAACGCCGAAACTGTTCGAAAGCCTCCCAAAGTCCCACACAGATTAGAAAAACGAGGCGAGCAAAGAATGAAGGGCTGGGTGTGAATAAGAGTGATAAAGAGCACAGGAAGGGAGACGGCATGTGGACACATCACTTATCTGCTACTGATGCCGTGTTCACCTCCGCCAAATAGATCTGTCAGACTAGAGCTTCTCAAGGCTCACGAAGGGAAACTCAATAAAAAAAAAAGGCAACACAGGCATCTCCCAGTTTCTCGGGCCAAAGTAAATAGGCGCTGAGCATGACATTATTGATAGACCGTAAAATAACACTGCTGCTGCTTCTCAGCGTCAGATACTGTTGTCTGTCAGAGCAGTCAGTCTGTGCAACTGTCACTTCCTGTCACTGAAATGAAATAATTGCTTGTATCAGGAAGGGAAATGGAGCTCACAAAATCAACAGTCAACAGTCAAGTGGAGACAGAAATATGTGCATGATTTCACATGTTCTAAAATAAACATTAACATGCCAAAGCGAGTACATGACCTTTGTTTAAGCATATCAATCATATCAATCAGTCATTTGCTGTTTGGGCTTAGTGTCGCTAAATACAAAACACTGCTCATGTTTGCAAATGAAGGAGAGCTTAAAACGAGCAGCGCTAGTGGGCCACCATGGAGCCCCATTCAACTCTACCAGGAGACACATAGAAATGGGTGACGAATGGGAAGAAAGTATCAGAAGCACAATGCAACAAGGCTTACTAAGTGCAGCTTCCCTGAATATTTTTAGACATTTCACCTAAATACTCGTTAGATTTTCTTCGCACTACCACAACTTTCTTTCATTACACCTGCACTAATTTGCACTTGCCTTATGGAGATGGAATTGTTCACGCAAGAAGGACCTTCGCAAATTGGACCGTTGCCACTCACTGCGGCTGCTTCTTCTTTTGACCATTCCTCCCTTGCAATATTTAACACCTGATTAAACTGGGACACAAAAAGTGTCATTAAAGTCCATATCTTGATGTTTTTACTGAGTTAGCACTGTTGCTACTGTGGCTACTGCTGTAGCTCCGTCACAATAAAAGCCTATGCAATGGTTTGCCAGTGAAAAGCAATCATATTGAGTGAATAAGACTTACTATTACTTATTTTCCCAAATAGTTTCAAACAGGCTTCTCTGTTGGTCAGCAGGGCGTCTGTGTTTATAACCGGGTCAGTGTCTGTTCTCGGTGGGAAACTCTGTTCCACTCAGCATCCACTCCTTATCTTGGTTGGACGGCTTGATCGATGAGTGGTGAATAAACTCATCTCTCTGCAGCGCTGACCCTATTGCTTTAGTCTACAGACACAATCAGGGAATACTGGCTGGCTGAAATCAGTTCACCAATTTAGCAAACAGGCTGGCACACAGTGAGGCCCAAATGCAGCCTGAGTGTTGCAGTGGTATTGTCCCATGGTAAGAATAGGCAACATACCACCTGCGATGAACATTCACAGCCTCATGTTCACTGTTATTCACCCTTGAAAAGCCAATCCATAGTGCAGAGTAGCCCATGAAAGTTCTGAAATTATAAATCATGAGGCTAAGAGAGAAGCATATGGGAAACAGGGAAAATCACCAGGAGACATGATATCTAATTGTGTCCATCAATGCGTATGTGGTCGAATTTCAGTACTCTATGACAGTAATGCTTGTTCTGCATGAAACTGTTGAATGTGTGCACATCAAACTTAAAGGATAGGTTCAGATTTAGTCAAGTCTACCTTAATGCAATACTCAAATGCCCAAACACAACGAGGAAAATTCATACTAAAAAGATGCCAACTTTAGAAGATATCTGCATGATTTGACTAACTCAGACTGCTGAAGCCTCTTAACACTTTGGCTGACGAAGACTGTGTATTTTGTCTACCATCTGTCTTATACTGGACTCACAGTAGGGAGCGATGTGACCAAATGAAAGGCAAGAAATGTCATTTAACATCCAAATACATATATCATATTTATTTTGTATATTTGACTTTTATCCCTGGCAAACAGATCATTAAGTAGTTAACAACCAGTAATTATGGGATAATGCATGGTGTATTTGGATCACTGAGCATATAAATGGCGAATAACAGAGACAATTACTGTAAGCCCACAATATACGTTTTGAAACATATTTCAATAATAACCACAGCAGCTCAACACCTCAGTCCACCTTGCATTGTCTATTTGTAAGCTACTCCAAGACGTCAATTACTAAAAGAATAAACAGTGAAAATGATCCCTTCAATCCAAACAAGCATTAAAACATTAACTAGCTTTGAGAATTTATTTTGCAAGCTGCAAGTTATTAATTATCTCTTCAACATGGCTTGCACCAGCCAGTCATCATAAAACACAAAAAAAATCTGGCAAAAAAATAGAACAACATGCTGTTCCTTTCTCGAAAGTATTGGTATGTTTATTCTCGGCCTGTTGCGTCTGGTTTTGTCTCCGTGGCTGAAGGTGCACTCAACCCATGATTGCTGTAATGGCTGTCGGCAAGATTTAAAGAAAAAAAGTGTGTTCCAATTTGAAATCCTCAACTTCACAAAATTTGCTAAGAAAAAACTTCCTTCCGTATGAAAATAATTGACTACTCCGACCAGGAGGAGAAGCCGTAGCCTATTAACAGGTAAAACAAATAGTTTTCATTGGGGCTGCTATGTGGGAGCCGTGAGGTTATCTGAATAAAATGCACCCCCCCTGGCCATTCAGAAATTAGAATTCTTGGTGGCCATGCTTCATTAAAATTAAACCTGCATAACATGGTGATAAATTCAGGCATTTTAATACTTTACAAAGCCTTAATCTACGGCTTTTTCGACCTTTAAGGGCCCACAGATGCCCGAGACCTCAAGAGTGGAACAGCTATGTGACAAACATGACTCAAAAAATATTGTGCCCTATTTCGAATGTTTTATCTTTTAGTTTGTGCCAGGCGAGCTGAGATAACAGATAATTGCAGCACTGAATTGTTATTAATTTATAATTCTGTTATTATCATCTGTTCATTAGTGGAGAGAAACTAGAGTGCACTGTGTCCAACTTCCACTCAATTTACCAAGACATCTTCCCAAACTGCCAGCACCACAGTGTTTCCTTCCATATGTGTACAATGCCAGTTGCTCTTCCACCTAACACTAGACAGAAACTGCTGTATGAAATGACAAAAAAAAAAAAGGGAAATACAATGTCATCTGCAAGAGACCATTGGTGACAAAAACAATGGCAGTGGAGAGCAGGACAAATTGAAAGTAGTTCTCAGATTGCATACATGAAATGACAAAACCTGCATGTCTGTGACTGACTGCTCTCATACATAGAGTGGATTTCAATAGCTGTCTTTTTGTGTTTATTTTGATTTACAATGTCATTGAAACAGAGCTCAGGTAGTGCTAAATTCAACAATACCACACTTACTCAACAAAAACAGTCCAAAATGTAATTATACACATGAATGGCAAAAACAAACCCCAAATTTATTTTGCTGAAGATAACATTTTTCATTATTAAGAAAGTCTCAGACAATGCCTAATTGTGATTTGAACTGCAGCAGGAGGAGGCCTTAGTTCCGCTGAATTAAATATGCTGCATGTAATGACTTTTGCCAAAATAAGGCAAAAAACACAGGCAGAATACTTAACCTTGGCTGCTTGTTTGACTGCTATCTCCGCTCTCTGCTTCACCTGGGAATTGAACTCAATCTAACGAGGAATACTGATTAATGAGAAACGTGACATACAATGTATGAGCCTCTATGAGACTTTTCCCCGGATCCACAGGAGGATGAGGGGTATGTAAGTGTCTATGCCCAAGCTACAATTAGTGCCTCTTAAAAAACAACCAAAACCTTTTTCAGACCAAGCAGCCTAACACCAGTAACTAAGGAACCTTCACAAACTAAATCAGGAACTGAAAGCTGCTGTTTAGGTTTCCACCACATCTGAAGAACGGTGAGGATTAGTCAAATGAAGAAACAAGTTACGATGCAATTCATGCACGAAATAATAAATAATAATAATAATAATAATAAATGAACTGGGGTGGAAAAAGAGACTGAAAATGTCTCCAAAGTACAGACTATCTACCGAGTATTTTATGATTTTTATTTCTGCTTTAGTACATAACCACATTGAAACAAATGTATTAAATAAAGTACTAAAAGTATTACTTTGTTCCTCTTGTTCACTTTCTCTCCCTCATTGGCAACAACCTCTTCATCTCAACTCTTTTTAGACAAGTTGGGAAGTCAACCACACAACTTTGTTTTTAACTTTAAATAAGCATTGCATGAAATGTCCACCCCTAATATTGATTTTAGTGGTACCACTGCTTGCTTACTGCAAAGTGGCTGTAGCAGCCTGGAGGTGTGTGTTTTCCCAGTCATCATCACACCACTCAGTAAATCAAACAACACCCTGATTCTGGGCCATTGGAAAGCACTATTAGCAGGGCAGGGACTTTTTAGCCCAATAACTAAATTTAGATTCTGGTCCCTTTAGTAAAACAAAGGTAAAGTTCCTGAGTTCCTAAAAAAGGTTCCTCGGTTGGTGGGAAAGTCCCTGCAGTGGAAAAGGGCAAAAATACATGACTGTGTAGGGTTTATATTTTGCGATAGTCTTGAGTAATTGTCACCATTATATTTGCTTGAACGATTTGACTGTAATAACAGGCTACAGAAATTTGGAGTTTCTTACTCACTTTCTTACATTAAGATAGGAATGAAAATTCCTGTTCTGTGCGTACTGTGTCCAGTTGAACAGTTTTTATGTCGACTTTTTCACAGAGAGTTTCATGCCAGTCACTTGTCATTTTTATCAGCTCTGTAAACTAATTTGTTCCACATTTCACTCCTGGCACCTGTTCTGTCCTGCAGTTCAGGTAGACTGGGATTCAGTTCAAGAAGCAGTGTGATGTTGGATGCTGTTGCCACATGTCAGCTGTTTGACTCGGCTTTATACTGTATTGTGCCGACTGCTGCAGTCCACTGTCAAGACCTAGACAGTAGACCTGTAAATTACATGGCTGCTCTCAGATCTTAAATATGAGAACCATGGAGGGCCCACACAATCCAGGTTTTCATTCCAGTCAAGGACTACACTTGAAGATTTCACTGATTAGCAGCTACAGAAAACACTTGTGTGATGTTTGGCTGAGCAACAAATCTGCACACTTTTGAGCCATCTAAAAAAAAACAACTGTATTTTACATTACTTGATACAGCAACAATTCCAATCCATGTACCAGATGCTGATAAACACCATGTGGAGGTGATGTCATGATGTTTGTGCAGCCTGTATTTAAAAGGGCTACCTCGGTCTCATCAAGATCAGCAACAGTTTTGATAATTGATTCAAATAATTCTTTAAGAATTTTTTTTTAAATGTACTGTTTCAAAATCTCAAATGTGAATATTTGTAGTGGGTTTTTATTTCTGCTTTAGTACATACTGTACATTTACTGGTACTGTACATCACGTTGGATGCATTCTGTGACACTGCATTAGTTCCAATGTAATTACCCGTGTATGAGAATTGTATATATTTTCCTTTTAAATATTTAGTCAAGGTGGGATGTGTTTCCTTTCAGTAGTTTAAACTGTAACTCACCTTGAGTATCATAGCAGTGCAGGAAACCTTGCATAGTGTACCACCTTGCATAAAGCACATAGCCGAAATTCTCTAATAAATGGGCACATCAGCACATACAGTAATATATTGATAAGAAGGTATATTTTTCACGGCGGCATGGTGGTGCAGTGGGCAGCACTGTCGCCTCACAGCAAGAGTGTTCTGGGTTCGTGCCTGCGTGGGTTCTCTCTGGGTACTCCCACAATCCAAAGACATGCAGGTTAGATTAATTGACGACTCTAAATTGCCTGTAGGTGTGACTATGAGCGTGAATGGTTATCTGTCTCTATGTGTCAGCCCTGTGATTGGCTGGCAACCTGTCCAGGGTGTGCCCCGCCTCTCGGATCTGCTCCAGCCCCCCACAACCTTCTAAGGATAAGCGGATATATATGATGGATGGATGGTATATTTTTCAAATACTTCAAAATTTAAGAGGTACAGTTAAACCACTTCTGTGTTATCCATTTAGTCCCTGAGGAATGTGTTGACTGTTACACTCAACCACACCAAAAACCCCTCAGACAGGCAGTCAGGCAGAGAGACAGAAAGACAGAGTCAATAAAATCACATGAAGCCTCTCACGCCTGCACATCACTGGGCAAACATGAATCCATGGACACCAGTGCACACTTTCATCACCACTAAATCACATGATGTAGTAATAACGCCTGCAGATCATTGCTTTGGCATTCCAGTCTATTAGTATCGGATATAGCCACACCAGACGGGTCAAAAGTATTTAGTTGCATTAAATTAATCTCAACATCTCTAATTTGCATATTTATTGTTTTTACTGAATTCAATAGCACTGTGAATTCATGGCCTGGTGTGACATTATGATTTAAATGTATACATGTACAGCATATTTTTGTCAAAAACAGCCAAATAAATACACGGAAGACCAACCGACTAAACACTGGACCATTAAATGCAGCGATAAAGTGATAGGCCAAAGACTGCCCCATTAAAAAATAAACACTGATCGAGTAAATACCGGCCCATTAACTACAAACAGACTGGCCCATTAAGTGCCATAATAGAGTGACAAATTAAGACTTGCCCAATACATATTTGAGACTGTATGACTGAAAACCGGCTCATTAAATATTAAGTGTGACTGGCTAAAATGTTGTCCAAAACATACTAATAGTGCAAAACCAAATAAAACACTGGCCTATTAAATACTGAGATACATTTAAGACCGATTTATTTAAAGCTGTTATATTAAAGAGTCCTAGACTAAGAATAGTTTTCAATGGATATCTCCAATTTCAGTCCAGAGTAGGGCCCTTAAGGTTTTCTGGTACTGACGAAATATGTCTGTAGCATCGGGTATGGAAAACTGTTAAGTACCAAAAGCTGCCATTGGATGTTTGGTTAGTTTATACTGGGGGCGGTAACTTCCTTGAGTCTCCACTGGTTGCCTGGCAACAGGTCGGCACATAACCCCCCCCAAAAACAGTGAATATATGTTTATAACATTTTGGTTTCTGAACAGATTAAACTAATGAGGTACAATGTGTTCATTAGTTGGCTTTTGAGATGTTGATAGGCAAATGTTGTTACCTTTTGTAGCTTTTGTGTGAATCGTCTCATCTAACTGTCGTTAAAAAAGTGAATACACGTATTTCCCAAAACGTCAAACTATTGAGGATGCCTCAAAGTAAGGTGTTGAAAAAAGGATCAGTTCGATATTAGAACCGTAACGCCGGTTTCATATTGGCATTACAATGATCAATTTCAAATAATACCAAGCCTTAGTCAAGGGTTAGACTTCAACCCTTTCCGGGAAAGCAGCCGTTAGTGTTTAACGGTTGAGTGCTTACTCAGTCAGTCTGTGAGACAGACCAACTAAACACTTGCACATTAAATATTCAGACCTACTTACTAAACACTAGCCCATTTAAAAGCTAAGGCGGGCCGACTGACTAAACACTGGCCCATCAAACACAGAGGCAGACAGACGGACCCAACAGCACAGCATCTGTTCAGCATTTTTGTTCTAGCTGAGGGGGAGGCACTCGCCACTTGACCCTGGGAGTGCCATCCCTATCACTCTAACAGCTGAAAGAGCAGCATGAAGTAGACCACATGCTGTTTTGCAAGATTTCGGATGTGGCGCCACAATATCAGGGGTCACCTGATTGCAAAAAAGTGTAGGGAACAAAACCAAAATGTTGCTGCAGGATGCTGGGATCTGAGGTGTGCAATTTTATCAACTGCAGGTTGCTTCTGATGTACCTGGTAAAAATGGTGTTTAACAGATTTAGACCATCTCCAGACTCCAACACATACTACAAACAACTGCTCACCAAGACTGCATTCAGTAAACATTGTTAATGCTAATGTATACTACTGTGGTTCATTTATGCCAGCAATTCAAGTTATCAGTTTTGATGTTGCTGTCCCGATTAGAATAATAAAAAGGAGAAATGTTCAGAAGAGATGAAGAGGGAAGAAAAGGGGTGGAAAACAGAAGCACTCACTCATGGAGAGGGGAAAGATAAAAGGAAAGAGAATGAAAAACATTAGAAGGAGAAGACTAGTGAGAGATAAGTTACTTGAAAACAAGCATGTGCGTGAGGAAGATGAAGAGAGACGGACGCAGTGAAGTTTGACGTGACATCAGCCTAGTTTAGATCTGGGAAGTGAGAACCATTTCCATAACAGAACCGGTTTCAACTGAGTTCTTCTTATTTTATGCTTAGGCACTTGCTACACACCAAAAACCATTTATAGGCAAGTCCACTGAGCAATGTGGGGCTTTAAGGGCAACACCAGAATGATAACTTGTGAGGGTAGAAGGTAATTTAGGTCCAGCCTTCAGGGAAGTGAATGCAGAAACAGCCTGCTTCAGGAATCCCGAGAGATCAATACAAGGGGCTTACTACAGAGGAACCGCAAAATAAGCTGTAACTCAGGATGGACTCTGCGCTGTCCCTGAGGCGGAGTCTGTAATCCATAATCTGACACCAACTCACACAATTGACTTGTACTGGCCAAACACTGCCGGCTTTTTGTTGGTTTGATCAACATATAAGGGTGTTTGTGTTTGATTTGGCCTAACTTATGAGGACCGACACTTCTTATCTCATAGCTTTTGTGTTTATTTTGGCCACTCCTCACAGCAAAAGAACAGAAGCATTTGAGGACAAATCGTGTCAGTAGGCTTGAACCAAAGTGTTTGTCGGATGGTTGAATACTGTCTGAAACCCTAGTCCGCCATACCTTTCTGACGTCAGAACTTGGGGGGCTGTATCCGAGATTCTTTGTAACTTTCTTAAGCCAACAATGTGAGAAGCACACCCCGTTTTACATAGCAACTGGGCAGGAGTGTGGAGACGAGAAAGTATGCAAGATCTGAACTTTTCTCTCAAGCTTTCTACTTGAAGTACCTTCACTTTTCGTGTGTACAACCAAGTGCAATACCATCAATGCCTTTGAGGAGACAGTGTGCACTGTTATCCCACTTTGAACTGCCTTTCAAGTGTGGGCATTCGGAACAGCTATAAACGCGATGATACTTGTAAACACTTGTTCTTTTTCTTTTCAGGCATACCCACGGCTCGAGGTTACAATTTGCGTTTTGCTGACATATATCACAACATAAGAAACGCTTTTGTAGACTTTTCACCTCACACCTTTTACACCAAGGTCCAGCGCTAAAGCAATGGCTCCTCAACATAGGGTTGACCTGCAATATCCAAGTAACAGATTGTTTACACAAGATTCAGGCATGAGACACATGTCATGCAGTGTGCCTTGTTTAGCCTTGTAAGCCAGTTTTTTGTAGTCCCAGATTTTCACTGATCACATGGTGGTTCAACCCAGACGTGTTAGGGAGTTACATGGGTTGAAAATATAGGGTGGAAGGGGTATAAGGAACAAGAACGCTTTCAGAGGTAGGGTTAAAATTAGGGCTGGTCTAATTGCATGCCTACCTCTGTGAGAACCAATTTTGATGCACAGTCTTGCAAATGAGAACCATTTTGACCATTCCTCACCTCTTAAAAGGTTCCCTGTGGAGTTTTACACCTCTAGAAGCTCTATGGAGCCGTTTTTCTATGAGTGGGTCCCGGTTTTGGCGGTGGTAATATGCCAAGGTATGCAGCAATGCACCATCAAAGGCAGGGAAAAAGAAGCCTGCAAGCTAGTAAACATGGATGTAAACAATGCTGGATTTAAAATACTGAGCTCTGCAAATGTTTTATGAGGAAGGAAATGCACTAGACACATTTGTTAGGCCTCAAGGATATACACAATGGTGGGTGGTGGGTAACACTGAATGGAAACAACTCCACAGGGCCCCTTTAAATGGACTGTTTGAGGACTGGGACTTGACTTTAGGTTGAGGTTTGAATTAGGTTTAGTTAGGTTTGGGGTAAGGGTTAAGGTTAGGCATGTAAGGTTGCGGTCTGGGGCTAGGGGAATGCATTGCATCATGGCAGTACTCAGTCTGAATGTGTGCGTGTGTGTGTGTGTGTGCACACTGCAACAGGATATTGTACTACTTAGAACAAACACTGCTTTGTTTACTTGAGGCAGTTTAAGCTCTGAGGTTGGTATTACAGACTGACGTATTTGTCATTTGATCATTCCCTCTGTGTCATTACATCTGCTTTGATTTGTCACTCTATTATCCAGCCATGCAACACGGCTTTGGCATTCTCAGCTCTGTTTTCAAAGACAGTTTATCACAAAGTACAACTGAATATAGAGATTTGTCTTGGTTGCATTTGCAGCGACATCAGCTTATTTCTGATGCAGAGACACACAAAAACTACTGGTTGTATTTTATTTTAACCTTCACAAATCTCCAAGAGGCCGACTTGTGCATACTAGCTCATTTCCATAAAAACAGAGCTTCACTATGTTACTTCCACTTACTCACACCTGGGATCTGTGCACATCTGAATTTCAGACCAAGGTATCAGATATAAAGGTTATCCATTACATTTACATTGATAAATATCAAGAAGAATATATATATCCTATTATAAAGTAGTATGGGTGATTTTAAATCCAGTTCAAATCATACTGAATGGGGTATTCTACTCTAAAGCAAACAAAGTCCTTTTTTCCCCCTGTATCACATAGAACAAGAATGCAGCAGAAATATGCAGCCTGCAAAATTAATAAGGAAAAGTGAGAAACTGTAAAAGTGTCAAATAGGCTATGACTGAACTGTTGAGAACCCTGTTAAGTCTCAGCTATTTAAACAAGTGTTACTACAGTGTGACTGTCATTCACTTAAACTCGCACTCTCTCTTTAAATTGGCTGTGTGTATGTCTCTGTGTGTACTACACTATGTCAGACTATTGAAGCTATGTCAGGCTCTACATAACAACAAGGAGAATAAAACTGAGGTTGAACATAACCAGATGTAGTTTCTGTAGTTAATGGTTTTTGGGTGATTTTGCAAATTGCACAGGAGTGTTTTATATAAGTGGCAGAATTATGCAACTATTAGGGATTAGATAATCAATGGCTGTGTGCAATACAAAGATTTCACTTTAACAAGTACAGTTCTGACTTTCTCCTGTAATTGTTTGCTCTGGTAAAAACTGTTTGTAGAGCTGATATTCTCAGAATTAACGTCTCAGTGAATACTAAAATCACATTTAATGAAGCTTTTTTTGTACGTTTGTTTCTCTTTTTTACAAACTCCAACTGTGTCAGTGTTTGCAAATGCTGCAGCTCTCGCCACCTAACTCAATGAAAGACTAATCAGAGAGGAGAGAGAAATTAAGGAGGGATTGATTAAAACAGCGACTACGTACGTGATGCTGAATAACATTTTCTGCTGGGTTCCACGGTGTGTTCTGCATGCTGCCAACAGTCCCACTTCATCTTAATCTATAATGAAAGCCTATGCCCTTTAGAATGTAAAGCATGTACACACTGCGTGCCAAAAGGTGCAGGGAAGGCTCTGCGGTGCCATTTTAATTGCAATGACACGAAACATTCAATCTGTCATTCAAACATGACAAAGAGATAAAGAGGTTGTTACAAATGGGGCCAAAGGCGGGAAATAATGTGAGGGTTTTAATGTTGAAATGACATGTTTTCTTTCTTCTTTTATTTTCTTTCAAACTGCAGTGGTTTTGGTTGGTTTAGAGTTGCTTCTCCATTTTACAGGCACCGTCAACATCTAAATCACTTTGACCTTCTCTCAAATACATTCACAGCAGCTGGGCAGCCATGTGGTTTTGAAATCCAATACATTATGAATTAAACTGGATTTATTTAAACTTTGTCTGATATTGCTTGTATACGCCTGTGTCTAAATGTTTTTGCATCCCTGTGGAAAGTAAAACATTCATCATAACCAATAGGGTGATCGCCAAAACCTTTTTTAAACTAATCTCTCCAGATTAGGGTTGGGCTGAAGTATATATGATATATAGACCAGATGATTTAAACTTTGCTTTACAGTTTATTCTGTGGATACTATCGCCTAACCTTTTTTTTGTTGTTTTCAATGTTGCACCAAAGTACTTTGGTTTGTCATGTATTTACTTTGCTGAACTATCCAAAAACATTCCGATGTGGTTATTTTATTCATTAACAATTTATCAATACATATTCTAGAAAATATAATCATATAGATACTGTGACATAAAATTACATATACCGTGATTATGATCTACCATATCTACTGCAGATACGCTTGATCACCGTGCCCGAAAATAAGAGTAAGTGATACATGAGTAAGTAATAAGTGGCTGTCGGCTCGAGAGACATACTGAACTGTCACTGGCAAAATCCTCACAGTCCAAACAGACTAGAACTGAAACAGTTAATTAATTGATTAGATCGTCGACAGAAAAATTATCTCCAACTATTCTGATGACTGATTCATTGTTTAAAGTCATTTTTCAAAACAAAAAAAAGTGTAAAATGCTGCCTCGTTCTAGCTTCTAAATGAGATGATGTGCTGCTTTTTTATATTGTCTAACATGATAATAATGTCATGGCAGGTGCCATGCCGCTTTGTTTTACCTTATGTTTCCTCTGCTTTTTTCCCTTTCCCTGTTGTTTCCTGTTTGTCTTGTTCTCCCCCTGTCTGCCTGTGAGCTCTCTCTCCCTCCCTACTGCAGTAGGCATGGCGATCCTCCTCTGGTCCGCCTCTCCTATTGCATCAGCCACTCACCTGTTCCTCATCCACGCCACAGGATTTAAACCC